>VZTA01014013.1:53501-65143 GCA_013398855.1 Mohoua ochrocephala | reverse complement strand
GCCTGCTCCCCGCGGGGGTCCGGCGGCTCGGCGGGGGCACCGCGCTCCCAGCGCCACGGAGGGCAGCGGAGTGCGGGAGGTGGCAGCGCCAGGCGGGTCCTGCGGGCGGGGTGAGGCGGCCCACGGGATCCGTAGCCCCGGGGATCCGTAGCCCTGGGGATCCGTAGCCCCGAGCTCCGGCAACACATTGAACTGCCGGGCTGTGATGTGAGGGAGCCGATTTACATTAGAGAATGTGGAGAGAGCCAGGAACAACTTGGAATGGGTCCTCGCATATTTCTGTGGTTATTTTTGGAGTACCGTCATATGGCAGGAGGTGGGCTCTGGAGGTATCCTTGAGCTCAGCATTTTCTCCATAGGCTGGTTACCCGGGAGATTGTACTAGAGGACCTGCGTGGCCCTTTCTCCATCAGTGGATTTTCTATTTCCCATCACTGTTTCTCTGGCTCTTTCCCGGGGCATTGTTTCCTCCGGCATGCCTGGCCCTCAGCCTGTCTCGGTGGGGACCCTCCTGTGGGCAAACAATGGTCTGGGTGTGCTAGCTGGGCAGTCACAGTGTGCTGCAGGCGATTGCAAAGCTGTGCTTCATTCAGCTGTGGGTGGTGTGAGGTGACTCCTGATCAGCCCCTTCTCCATTGCTGTGGGTGAGGTGTGGCTTCTCCGGCATCCCCAGGGAGACCAGCCCATGCATCTGTCTCCTTCCTGCACTTAGCCGGCACTTTCCCTCCGGCTTTCTCATGCAACACTTCTCCAAAGGGATTTTTGCTCCTGAAAAACTCGGGGTGTCACTCTGGTCTGTTCCTTGTGGGTCTCCAAATCCACGGGAGGGCTCGGGCTCTGTCAGGCCCCTTGGACCACGGCTGGAGAGCGGCTCTGGTGGCCTTCAGCTGCGTGTCCTTGTTGAACTGAGGGAAGGCTGCCTGGCTTTGGGTGATGGTCCTTTGCAAGAAGGGAATTAATTACTCTTTAATGATGTTGGTTTAGAGTCTGGCTCGTTAGGGATGGAGCCCGTCCGTGAGGCTCCCTGGGGTGCTCGAGCCGTGCTCTCCGTGAGGACCTGTCTCTGCTGCGTGCGGGGATGCAGGGCATGTTCTGGAAGCTGTGGCAGGTCCAGAGCGTTCCCTCCTTACCCAGGGATAACCTCCCTGTTTGGAGTCAAGGACCAGGGTGCAGCTCTCTCCTGTGGGGTGTGAGCCCTGCTGGGAGGGGAGGATTCCCATCTCTCCTCTTCCCACCATCCTTGTGCCATGGGGTGCAGAGCCAG
Source organism: Mohoua ochrocephala (assembly GCA_013398855.1). NCBI lineage: Eukaryota > Metazoa > Chordata > Aves > Passeriformes > Acanthizidae > Mohoua > Mohoua ochrocephala. Next base: position 63,879 of record VZTA01014013.1, on the reverse strand, counting down.
TATTTGGCTGCCTTTGGCAGGGGATGGGTTCTCCCTGTTGCTTTGGCTGCTTGTGGATGTTGTGCCTAGAATTGTCCAGAATTCTTTATTTTTATCAAAATTTGAGATGTAAACATTCTCCAGAACTCTTAGGGGAGATGTTTTGGTCTGCAGGAAACATCTAGAAAGGGGTTTTGAAGTCCAGTATTGGATTTCTGTGCTAAAAGGTATGACTGTAGCAGAGAGCCCGTGTTCCTGGCGTGCGGAAGGGGAAAGTTTTGGTGCCTTCCCCGTGCAGGGGAGACACAGAGCCCCCTTCCCTGGGCTGCGGCTGTGGTTGCCACCACCACCACAACCTTCCAGAGTAAGTGTCTCCTGGCGATGTCTTTGTGGCCAGGAGGGGTGGCAGGCTCGGCTGAAGAAGTCACTGCAGCATAGAATGGGGAAAATCTTCAAAATCTATTTTCGTGCCCCAGGCAGCTGAGCTCGCTGTTAAGCTCTGGGTGATGACCTTGGTCCTGGTGAGGAGCTGGATCCCTCACTGATTTACAGAATAACATTAAGGCTTTCTGCTGGCAGCACCTAGCCCTCGTCCCTCGAGGGACTCCAGCGTCACTCGGGGCATACTGCCTGCCTTCCCCTTGCTTCAGCACTGCTGGGGACTTCTGCTTCCCTATGGGAGCCTTTCAGACACACGCAGACCAGTCAGGTGCCTGACTAATTCTGTCCCTAACAGAAGAAATCTTTCCCATAACTACTAATTAGTATTTCTAAATTAGGAAGCTGCAGAGAATGACCTGTCGGTTAAAGGGCAGGGGGTGGGCTTGGCTCTTCTCGGCCTTGTTCGGAGCTTCCTGCTCAGACTCACAGACATCACTGGAGTGTCCTTTGCCTTAATTCTCTTTGGCTGTGCACTTGGGCTATTTCCCTGCTGCCTTGGGCACGGTGCTCCGGCGCCGAGTGACAGCTGGGACGCCGATGGGGAGCGCGTGAGCGCGAGGAAACGGGCTCAGTATGGGCTCGGCTCCGCGCAGAGCGGCGTGGGCGGCTGCAAGGCCTGGGTGTAGTAGACTTTCATGCGGCGCCTGTCACTTGGAGGTCTGAGCTGAGCCTGAAGCTCCCTCTGCCAAAGGAGAAACACAAAACAGTAGCAGTTCCCAAGTCCCTGGGTGCTGGGAGCTCCTGCGCAGGGAAACTCATGCAGCCACAAATACCTGACTCTCGCACGGCATCTAAAAATGTGCTGGCGCTGGGGCTGTGACAGCGATGGCTGTGTGGTTCATTGTTCTCATTAGAGCAGTTGGTGGCTCTGAGTCAGCAGGTTTGGGTTTGTCACAGCCTGTGCAGGTCTGCGGTGCTGAGTAGAGGGGCTGGCCCTGACCCTGCTGCGGGGGGATGTGGTGTTTGAGCCTGCACTCACAGGCGCTGTGAGCTTGTGCCGTCCATTGAGCCTGGAAGGAGTTGTGTCTGTGGGAGCTGGAGGACAGCCTCCCTCGGGAACCCCTTCCAGCCCCTACCCCGTGCCATTCAGGTCTATGAAGTTGAGCATTGCGGCTGCTGGCCAAGCTTCCTGGTCCGGTCCATCATCATCCTCTTGTCTGGGTTACGGGAGGTGGAAAGCGTGGTGGGAAAAGACTGTCTTTGATGGGGACATGTTGCAATGCTTCCCTGTGGCTGCAGATCCAGCCTTCCAGCCCTTGAGTGGAAGCTTTTAGGTTGTCCAGGACCTAAGTGTGTCTTCAAGTGAAGAGGAGGAAATCTGGGCAGCCACGTTTTCCAGTGTGGCAGCAGTGGCTGCTTCCTGCCCACACAGCGTGTCCCTGGTGCAAAGCAGGGTGCTGGGCCCAGGCCCCATGGATGTCCCTTGTCTTGGAGGACAGATGCTCCCTCTGCCCTGCCTTGCTCAAAGGGGATGACCTCTTTGGGGATGTGTGGAGCCATAGAATCATGGGTTTGGGTGGAAGGGACCTTAAAGCTCCTCTCATTCCAACCCTCCTGCCATGGGCACAGGGACACCTTCTACTGTCCCAGGTTGCTCCAAGCCCCATCCAACCTGGCCTTGGACACTTCCAGCGATGGGGCAGCCACAGCGTCTCTGGACACCCTGTGCCAGGGCATCACCACCTCACGGGGAGGATTTCTCCCTAATATCCAATCCTAAGAAGAGCTGCTGGACTGAAGTTTGGTACGACTGGGACAGGAGTCAAGGTTTGCTCTCCTTGCACTGGGCAAGGAGTGGTGGGACTGTGTGGAATGGGACAGACATCCCAGAGCCTTGGATGTGTGATTTGGTACAAATTCTCATGTCTGCTTGTCCCAGTACACAGCTGAGGGGGCTCTGGATGCAGCTCAGAGTTGTTGGTGTCCTGACTGGCGTGTGCACGCCCCTGAGCCCACTCATGCACCCTCACCAGGCGTGGGAGCAGCAGACAGAGCCTTAAAATCTGGGTGATAATGCTCTGGAAGAGGATTTTCTTTCCATGCCGATGGTCTGTGTCTTGCCCTCTGCAGTGCGATCCTGGCTCCCTGGGTCTCAGCAGGGCCCCGGGCTGGTCTGCCTCACGCAGGAGCTGCCATGGCCAGGGGAGCTGCACAGCACCCCGGGGCCTGGCGGGATCACAGCACCAAGGGGACACTGGGCTGACACTATTGTGCTCAGAACACGAGACAAATGAGGCTGAAGCGGCAGATCTGTGGCTGCCAGCAGGTCAGCAGTTTCAGTCAGGCACTTGGCCTCTTTGTGGCAGTGAAATGTGGCCGCAGGTTGGGATCTGCTCCATCCCCCCTCTCAGTGCCCAGCCCGCTGCCCACCAGCTGTAACTGGACCCTGGGCCCACCTCACTGAGTCTTGCCGTCCCCGAGCCCTCCTGGGATCTGAGGACCGCTGCTCCTTGGCAAGGAGCTGGCGCTGGGGTGGGGAGCAAGAGCAGGTGCTGCGCCAGTGTAAAGCGCATCCTGCGTCTGAGGCGATGCTGAATGGGGATTCACAGCCCAGCCCTGCTGCCAGGTTCCTCCCACCGGCTCCTTCCTCCCTCTGCTCCTACTAACCCACTGCCGGGGCCCCTGGCAGCAGCGGAGATGTCTGCTGGTATCCTTCCCCGAGCATCAGATGGAGAGGAAAACACAGGGTGGAGTCAGCTCTCGCACAAAGGAAATGTTGAGGTATCGTTTCTTCCTTCGGTGCATTTTTTAGGTGGCTGGGGAGAGATTAAACAGAATCTTAACACATTCACAGCCCCCTTCCCACCTCATTTTCCTGTGAATCTGTTGCTGTCATGGTATCTTGTGGATGATATTTTTAGCTTTGCCTTTTCCTTTTTTTTTCCCCTTCCTCTCCTCGTATCAGGCTTTTGAAGGGAAACACGTTTCTATGGGAGAACAGAACGAGCCATTTCACGAGACATTTTGTTATGGGCAGAAGGGCCGGGAAATCTGATTGTGTGTTTGAAATGACACATTCCCCTTTGTAATCAGCTAATCGGCTTGGCTGGGGCGAGTGCCAGCAGCGAGACGCCCTGGCCGGGCCAGAGGCAGGGCGGGTGGGGGGTGGACCAGCCCCTCGCAGCCTCCCCCGGCCCATCCCGACGGGACCATCCCCAGGTGACCACACACGAACGGCTGCGGTGCTGGCAGGGAGGTCCTGCAGGTCTTTATGATCCTGTGGCAAGCGCTGCACTGTGCAGGAGGGGAGCGGCTGGGTGCTGTAACGAGGAGCGCTCTGGCACTGGTGGCGTCTGTGCTGGCAGGAGCCCTGTGGAGCGTGGCAGGTCGTGGCGCCTCACAAAGCTTTGGGGCTCTGCTTTGGTGATGCCGAGGGGGATGTGGCAAAAGGGCTCGAGGTGGAAGAGGAGTGGTGCTGCTCACTGTGGGAAGGTGCCATTTTTGACGAGGGTACAGACTAATGTTGACGGTGAACTTTGGCAGGGGAAAATTCCAGCCCGAATTCATAGCAGTGTTTCCCTGTAGGAGATTTACTCAATAAATGGTTAGTACTCATCATCCCTGATAGATGAAGGTCCTGTGGAGTGAACTGGCCAGAACAAGAGAAGCCTCTTGCGAGGGCTGATCTGGCTCTGGGTATGCACAACCCTACATGGGGCAGGGGCTGGTTGCTCTGCAAATTCCCTGGGGCTGTTCTTCAGGGAACCAAGGAATGCTTCCTGCTGGTAGGATGGCCATGGCATAACATCTCTGGAAGTGTCCAAGGCCAGCCTGGATGGGACTTGGAGCATCCTGGGCTAGTGGAAGGTGTCCTTGCCCATGGCGGGGGGTGGAAAGAGATGAGCCTCGAGGTCCCTTCCAATTCCATTCTTGGATTCTATGGGATGAGTAAATCCCTGCTCGTCACCTTGGTCTGGTGTGAGACCCATGTGTAAGAACTGCAGCTGACTTGGGGTGACCGAGGGAAGGGCCACAGGATGTAGAGGAGGTGCAGCTGCCCATGCTGTGTTTTGGGGACAGGGTCACTTTCAGCCCTCCTGGCCACCTCAACACTGCTGATGGAGCTTTGGAGCTCAGTCCCATCCCGGGCAGGCATGGGAAAGGTCATGGTGGTGTGGTCTGTGGATTGGTCCCTGCTGTGGTCCGTGGACTCCTCCGTGTCTCCTGGGCTCCTCTTCAGCAGTGCTCCCTGCCCTGTGTGTGCTCCTGCTCTGGTGGAGGGGACGCCACGGGTCCTTGGCCCTTGGTTGGAGCCATCAGCAGGTTTGCAAGGCGCTGGTCTAAACCTGAGTGAGCTGGAGCAGTACAGGGCTCCTTCCTAAGTGCAGCCAGCAGTGCCTTCATCCATGTGCCACCATGTCCCAGCGCCTGTCCCCAGGCAGCGTCATGCCGACCTGTCAGGGCCAGGCTGGCCTGGTTGCAATGACGAGGTGGTGACAATGTGGGTCACTGTGGGATGTTTGTGAGCCCGAGGCAGTGTCTGTGGCTGAGAGGCTGTCCACACCAGCCTGGCGCCAGCAGAGCTGTGTGGCAGGAGGTCGGGGTGCAGTCTGCAGTGGATTTCTGCTTGCAGGAACATGATGGGGAGCTGCTGTTTGTGGGCAGAAGCGAGCAGGGTTGGGGGAGGCCTTGCTCCCACTGCCAGTATTCTCAGAACACTTCATTAATATGATCCTAATTGATGCAGTGTCTCACATCCCAAAATGGCCTTAGCTTGGAGCCTGCACAGCAGCCCCGGGGGCTGCGGCCTCTCCCAAGGCAGGAGGGATGGTCCGAGGCTGATGGGGAGTGCAGGGGCTTTGTTTGGCAGTGTCAGCACAGGCAGGCTGGGGAGTGCCGAGTGCCACTGCCCGGCCTGTGGTGGTGCATCCTCCCTCCTCCCTCGAAGCAGGAACAGGGTGCAGCCCTGGGCAGCTGGGGCCACTGGTGCCATACTCCTCCTTCGGGGTCTGTGGGAAGCTGGCTGCTCCTGCACCTGCCTGCCCATCTCTGCTGGGCATCTATCGACCCCCCTTGAGCTGGGAGGAGAGAAATCCGAGCACATAAACCTAGAAGCAGCATGGAGTACCCACAGAAATCACTGGGCTCATCAGAGAACGAGCAGAGGAGGCTGCGCCAACGTGGGGAGAGAACCCCACAGATCCCCGTGTGTGACCTGTGTCTGCAGCTGGGGCCTGCAGCTGCTGGTATTGGAGTCCATTCCTGGGTCAGCTTGGCCTGTTGGCCGAGAGACAGAGCCCTTCTCGTGGGTCTCTTGGTCTGCTCTGGCTCATGAGCCTCTGAGCGGGGGCATGTCCATGAGCAGAGGAGGCAGGTGAAGGAGAGGGAGGTTTGTCCGGGCTCTGGATGGAGTGGTGTGGGCACGTCGGTACTGGCATGGCACAGCAGCCCCCCACACACCAGTGGCATCCCTGAGTCTGTGGACAGTGACACTGGGACACGCATCCAGCTCCGGTGCTGGGCCGTGGCGTGGGAGCGCGCAGTCCCCGTGACAGGGGCCCTGCTGTGCCTGTGGGTGGGGGGACCCAGGGCTGTGGGTGCCACCAGTGCTGGAGCTGGGCACAGGGGTGCCCTGCCTGGCCGCCCAGCCCTGCTCCCCACACCCCAGGACAGCTGAGCCAGTGAAAGCACATGGCTGGGAAGGAATCTGTGCCCGCTGGGTAGGGGTGTACAGAAGCGTACCTGGAACCAGCACATGGTGACATCCTGCCTGTGCTTCCCAGCGTGACAGACACAGAAAAGGGCCACGCAGGTGGTGGCTGTGACCCCCTCCTCTTCACCTTATCTCTCATGCTGCTTATCTCTCATCCTCCTCAAACCCACCTGCTCAGGGATGGGTTTGTTTCCTTGGAGGTGCTGAAGCTCACAGCCTCATTGCATCAGGTTTTCTGGCTCGGTCCAAAAGAGAAGCAGAGCAGCTTTTGTGCCTCCTGGGAAAGCTGCCGTGAGTCCATGTTGCTCAGGGCAGGCTGTCGGCTGCACACAGCTGATGTTTGCTTGTGGAGAGTGAAAGGATTTTGCTGAATCCATGGCAGGGGTGGGAGCTTTGCATAGGCCTGCTTTGCTTCTGCCCGAGGGGAGGCTGGGTCTTGCCTGTCCAAGGATGTTTGAAAATTAACCCTTGGAAAAGCGGGAGGTATCCCTGCTGTGCCAGACCGTGCTTCCTCCGAGACACTGTAGTGCCGCGGGGCAGATTCTTCTCCCTCGTTAGGTGCAGTTGTCATGTAAAAAGTGGCTCTGGAGATGCTGTTGCAGGCTGGGCTGTCCCTGTTCACACTGCTGATTTCCTCCTGCCACGGCCGGGGGAGTGGGGCTGGCTCCGGGGGTCCCGCACCGCTGCCCCACATCGCGGCCCACAGCCAAAGCCCTGCCGGCCAGATGCTGCCCTCGGTGTCACTGTGAGCCACAGGGATGGGTGACAAAGGCACAGATGGCCTGAAAGGAGACCTCGGGCCGTGCCCAGGGGATCCGGTGGCACTCGGAGGTGTGTGGGCTCTGCGGCGCTGCCGTAGTAAATATTTCGTATGCCGTACTAAATATTGCCTTCTCCGGGAAGGAGCCGGGCTGGCTGCACATCAGGAGAGCAAAACGACGTCTAAAGCAATCCACAGCTCCCATTTCCAGCAGGGAGATTTGTATGGAACCCAAACACAGCACTGGAGCCGGGCAGGCATCCTCTGGTGACAGCTGTAGCTGTCGTTCCGAGCGCTTACCATGGTGTCTAGGAAGGGCTTTTTCCTTCTTTTTAACCAAATCTCATTTCTTCTTCGCAGGTTGTGAATCGTGCCCAAGGCGAGTGCTGAGAGCAGCCCCTGGAAGCAGCGTGAGTTTATCCTGAAAGCTTTTGTTATCCTTTCCACATCCCACATGAGGCTGAGTGGGTTTTGCAGCACAGGAAAGGTTGCTCAGCATGGAGAGGTGCTGCAGGGAGAGGCTCATCTGCCAGGAACCCCTGGGAATCTGGCCTGCTCCCACCAAAACACCAAACTGCTGGGCTTGGGCTTGTTGTGGCTTTCGTTGTGTTGGGATTGCTGCCTGGCTTAGCTGGGACTTGGCAACAGCCCCCTTTGCCAACAGAAAGGCTCCTGCTGGCTGCCCGAATCCCTGTCCACTGACGGAGCGGGTTCGGGATGCCACGCTCAGCGTTGGGCTTCCCTGCTCTGGGTTTCTGTGGTCTCTTTTGTGTGGAGGATCTGAGGAAGGCAGCGTGTTTGCAAACCAGCTGTGGTGTTATGCTGGCTGTGGATCCCTGCCCAGGGCTCAGGTCCCTGGGCTCACAGTGCTGGGCACAGCTGGCCTGAGGTGCATCCCGGCAAGGTGGGCACTGCCGGGCAGCTGGGAACGAAGCACGGGAGAGGTCTGAGCTGCAGAATTCAATTGTCGTGAGGCCTGAAAGAGTCGAGGGCTTGTGGTCCAGGCCTTTTCAGGCACCGCAGGTTCCCTCCAGCTGGTTGGGCTGCTCCATTCCAGGGCCCCACTGCACAGCACGGTGACATCCATGTGAAACCTGATGTGAGCTGCTTCCAGCAGCCTGTGTGGGCTGGGGATGGCTGGGAGGACAAGGTCTTGCTTCTGCTGTGGCTCTCTGACCTGCAGAGTGAGGTGAGCCTGGGCGCAGAGCAAGGCTGCAGCACGACCTGGGCTGAGGTGGGAGGACGATGTCCCTATCTGAAAATGAGATGAGGAGCTCCACAGCTGCATCCCGCTGTTCTGGCTCTTTCCCATGTGACAGAAGCGTGTGGCAGTGTGCACCACAAGGCTCAGACCCTGTTGCCCATGGGGTTTGGCTCCTGCCCACACGAGGCAATGGCTGCAGGTTCTTCATCCAGAGGTTCCACACCCAGAGGGTGCTGGGCACTGCCCAGGCTCCCCAGGGAATGGGCACGGCCCCGAGGCTACCAGAGCTCCAGGAGTGTTTGAACACCGCTCTCAGGCACGGGGTGGGATTGTTGGGGTGTGTGTGCAGGGCCAGGTTGATGATCCTCGTGGGTCCCTTCCAACTTAGGATATTGTATAACTGTGGGTGTGGATGCAGGCAGGGGATCTGAGTCGCTGCTGAGGGCTGTGATGGGCTGCTGCGATGGGCTCCTCAGAGCTGGCTCTGTCTCGGAGCAGGGCATGTCTCCACGTTTTATGAGCAGTTTCTCACCAGCTCTCCTCCTCCAACCACTTTGTGAGATGCCAGCTCCACCTGTGCCCGGGGGTGCAGGTCTGCAGGGAGAGCCAGGAGGATGGCAGGGCTTCTTGTCCTACTCTTGTGTGCTCAGGACTTTGGGAGCGGGTTGACGAGTCTGGAGTTGGTCGAGGCAGAGCTGCAGGCTCAACATCGCTGGTGAATTTCGTGTGCTCCTGCATGGCCTCAGTGTCCCTCGAGGGTGGGATCAGGGTGGCCTGGGCTCTATGCTGGGCTCTGTACCAGGAAGGCTGCCTGGGAGGCTGGGCACCCACTTGGGAGTGTTCTGCTCCTGGGCAATGCCACCGGGAAGCTCTGCCCCTGGATGGGGTGCAAATCCCTGTTGGCGTTCCCCGTGCTGGGGTGGCATGAGGAGCAGGAGGACATGTGCCGTCCCCATGGGGACCCCTGGTACCCAGCCAACCCCTTGCCTTTGCTGGTGGCTTTGGTGGCCCAGGTGCAGCTGGGGGGCAGTGGCTCAGGTCTGGGTGTCTCTGGTTTCACAATTCCCCCTTGAATCTCATGAGTGCTGGGCCTTGGGGCAGCTGCAGCAGAGCTGCTCTGTGTCCTTGCACTCCGGGCAGGCTCTCCCAGCCTGTGCCAGTCCCCTGCAGGTCCCAGCTCCCCCACAGGTCTGGGCAAGCAGATCCTTGCCAGCACAGCCTGGGACAGCTGCTGCTGTGTGCCCAGGGAGGTGTCCCCCTGCTTCAGGAAGGGTTAGTGACACCTAGGTCGTGGCACAGGGGCTGTGCTGGCCATGAGCTTCTCCTGTCTCTGGGTTCCAGCAGCTCCCTCACAGCTGGTGCTGTGTCCCACTTCCTGGGCAGGGTTCCTGGCTGCTGGGATTGGGTGGGGGCTGATTCCTTGGGAGCTTGCTGGAAGGACATGGTCATCCATCAGTTGGCCTGATGGTCACTGTAGGTCCCTTCCAACTGAACTACCCCATCCTCCTCAAAGTGGTGCACAACGTGTCACCATTGCCTTGGGGAAAATGACACTTTGTCACCACTTTAGACAGGGCCCTTTTGGGGCTGCAGAGCAGAGGATGATGATGGTGGGGAGACTGCTTGGCCCTTCCTTTGAAAGGCAAGAGAAGATGGGAGAAGGCAGGCCCGAGCCTGTGCCAGGACTGGGCTCCTTTTGCTGGCTCCCCTTGCTCTGGGTGCAGTTTCCCTCCTCAAGCTCCTCTCCTCTTCCAACCCACTGCTTCCCAGGGTGTCTGGCCCTGTGTTCTTCTTGCACAGGGAGCAGCTGATCTCCCCTGGCTGCCACATCCCAGCACAAGGCAGCTGAACCCGTGGTCTCTGCCTTCCTCTGCGGGCAGGAAGAAGGGTGGGAGCAGCTCTCTACCAGTCACTGGCAGGGGAAGAGCATTCCCTGGTGATGGGCGTTCCACAAGGGCTGCCACACCCCTGCCTTCTCCTGGAGTGCAGCCCAGGGGCCTTGCTGGTGCTCCACGGTGGGCAGTGGCATCTGAGCTGGGTTCCCAGGGTGCTGGCTGCTGCCATCGCAGCCTTTGGTTCAGTGTCCCTCCCTGCTGCACCAGAACATTCCAGGGCTGCACTCTGGTGCCATCCCCGTGTGAGGGTTGGAGCAGGAGGGCAGGGATGGCTGCAGGGCTGCTGGTCCTGGTCCCTGCCTGGGCTGACTGCTCCACTTGGCTGTGGCACCTTTTGGATGGTCACTCCCCACCCCAAAAAGCACGGGAGGTCAGCGGGACAGGGCCAGCTCCTGGCGTGGCGGCTCTGTGCCCTAGGCAGAGCCCCGGGGCTGTTGGGATGTGTC
>VZTA01014013.1:0-53486 GCA_013398855.1 Mohoua ochrocephala | reverse complement strand
GGGGGGGGGGAGTTCAGTCCCATAGCTCTGCTCACAGGCAGTTTTTAGCTCCTGCAAAGCTCACGTGAGCACGGAGCACCTGCTGAGGTGCCCCCTCAACACCCTTGGCAGGGTTAGGTCCCTGTGAGAGGAATTGGCCCAGGGCACTGCACAGATCCCCTTTGGCCTGAGAAAGGCTGTCGGGCTGTTTTACGGAGTAGTTGGGAGGATGAGCCTGTTCTGTGCTCCCTGCCCTCCAGCCCTCGCCACAGCAGGACCCTGGAAGGGCTGGCAGTGGGAGCTGGCAGTGCCACCTGCGGGTACCAGGGCTGTACCCTGCCTGGCCCTGCCCTGCCCCGGGGCTGCTGCTGCACTTTCCTCTTGATTTGGGGCCCATCCTGGCTGCAAGACATGCCTTGGTCAGCGAGCCTTGCTCTGTGCCATCCCAGCTGCTTGAGCTGAGCAAACAGGTTTGTGGTATGTGGCAATGTGGGCCCTGAAGGCTGGGGGAGCTGCCAGCTCCCTCAAACTCTTGGGAAAGGCTGGCTGCTGGCCAAACCCCTGCTTGCCTTGGCTCAGCCTTTAACCTCTTGTGCATCACAGCACTCAGGAGCTGGGCTTCCCCCGTGCTGGGTCACGGCAGGACGGGCTGGGGTGCCCACCCATGTCTGACCCCTGTGCCCGGCTGTTGGAGCCTGCTTTGCCCAGAGCCACGCTGGGATCTTGCCACTCCATTGGTGTGCAGGGCTGCCTACTCAGGCAGCAGGAGCTGGGGCCCTCCTGGGAAGGTGCAGCTTTGCTGCTCTGGTGGCCCTGTGCTCGCCCAAGCCCTTGGCAGGTGATGGAGAGCTCTGTTCCCACCTGACGTCCCACCCTCCCCACTGCTCTTGGCCAAGGGTTTGCAGGGCTGGGCTGGCTCCTGCCTTGCTGCACTGGGGATCCCTGTGGGGCTGGGCGGAGAGGAAGAGCTGTCTGCTCTCAGATCCCTGCGGAGGAGGATTTGCCACCCGGGACTGGTGTTTCAACAGCTTTTCTGGCACAGCAGGGCCCAAGGGATGTGGAGCTGTGGAGAGCATCTGAGCAGGCCCAGTGTGGGCTGGGGATCTGCAGGACTTGCTCCCCAGGGAGCAGCAGAGGCTGGACCGTGTTCAGGGGAGCACCTGACCCCGGTGCAGCTGTGCTCCGGGGCATCATCTTCCAACAGCACCTCTCTGGCTTCTTCCAACCCATTTCCCACAGCCCTTGCTGTTCTTTCCTTTTTCTGGGAGCCCCTGTGCAGCAGGCAGAACGCTTGGTGGGCTGCTGGGGGGTTGGTGGGGCATTGGAGGGAGCTCTGCACTGTGGATGAGCTTTCAGAGCCTCAGGCCACTGGGCTTGCTGGATGGAGTGGGAGGTTGGGTCTCGTTGCCACTGGTGTCACCTGGAGATGCTTGTCCAGCTGCCATGTGCACACTGTCACTCAAGGGAGCCGGTGCTGAGACAGCGTTGTCACTCCACCTGCTCCACAGGTCGCACCTTCCTCCAGCCAAAATCCCAGTGTGTGCCAGGACAGCCACTGGTGTGGGGGCAGGCGGGTGGGCAGGAGCGCTGCTGCTCCCTGGCACGGTGCCATGGCACTTCCCGTTCCTCACTGCGAGGCTGTGCTTCATGATGGATTTCGGATGGGAAATTGGGGATGGCTGAATTCGGGAGGATGAGGGAAGGAGAGGGCTGCCCTAATCCTACTCTGGATTCAGCTTGGCTTTCGTGCACAAGCCTGCTCAGCTGCAAGTGAGAAGGTACCCGGGTTGCCGGGGAGACAGAGCCGTGGGATGTGGCGGATGCCGCGGCCGTGCGGGAAGGATTGTGTCACCCTTTGCTGCCACCAGGGACAGTCCCACCGACAGTCCCTGAGGCTGTTGCAGGGGACGCAGTGCTGAACCATGCATGTGCCAAGAGGCCTTGGTGCTGTGAGCATCCTCACTGGTGGCTCCTGGAGGTGTGGCTGCCCCGGATGGTGCCCTGAGGTCAGGGCAGGCTGGGAAGAGCCGGGTGGCTGTGGGTGCTTCTGGCATGGAGCAGGGCCCACGCTCCAGAGCCGTCTCCAAGGGTGTCCCTCATGCCAGCCCCAACAGGGTCATGCTGTCTGAGGGGGCAGATGGCCTTGCCACCACTCAGCTCATCCCCCTGGTGACCAAGATGGGCAGCACCAACTCTTGGAAAGTGCAAGCTTCTCTCCTCTTCTAGAAGGGACCAGTCATAGACCGCCTTCAGGTCCCCAGGGGGTGCCCAGGGACTGATGAGCAGAGGCACACGGTGCTGTGCCAGCCCAGCCTGGGTGGGATAGAGGGCTTGCTCTGGGGTGGACTGGCTGAGCTGGAGCCGCCTCTGGCTTTGTGTTCCTGGTCCTGCTTGAAGCTTTCCCAGTTTAGCTGGGAAGGCAGGAGCGGCGCCAGCCTCTGCCCAGGGCTGCTCCCTGGTCCAGGACCCCCTGGACACAATTGCTGTGTTGGGATGCGCTGTGTTGGGATGCGCTGTGTTGGGCCAGAGCAGCTGTGACAGTGGGATCCCTGCTCCCAGCGTGGCTGTGGCTGTGGCTGTGGCTGTGGCTGTGGCTGTGGCTGTGGCTGTGGGATCCCTGCTCCCAGCCTGGCTGTGACAGTGGGATCTCTGCTCCCAGCATGGCTGTGGTGATGGGATCCCTGCTCCCAGCCTGGCTGTGACAGTGGGATCTCTGCTCCCAGCATGGCTGTGGTGATGGGATCCCTGCTCCCAGCCCGGCTGTGGCTGTGGCTGTGGGATCCCTGCTCCCAGCCTGACTGTGGTGATGGGATCCCTGCTCCCAGTGTAGGGCTCAGGGTGCCTGGTTTGGGACCCTCCTCTGGGAGCAGGAGGCTCTGGTGGTTCTGGTGGTTCTCTCAGGCTCTGCCCTCCTCGGGTGCTGCCCTTGGGTGTGGTGGGGAGGGGAGGCTTTGCTCAGGTTTGCTTTTCGTTTCCCCTTTATTTATTTATTATTATGTTTTTAAGCTCTTTCTGCAGCCCTTCCTTCTCTTGTCATTTAATTGTCCAAGTTCCCTGAATACTTGTCACCTGCCTGGGGATAGAATTTGAGACACATCAAAGGTAGTTGAGCTTCTGCAGGCGCTGAGCGAACATCCTCTCGGAGCTGGGGAGAGATTAAACAGCAAGGAAAAACAACTGCTGTGCTCAGGATTGTCCAGGAGGTAAAATGGAAGGTCTGGGGGAGAGCAAGGGAAAAGCAGCAATATTTGCTTCCCAGAAGATGTCTGCCCCGTGCCTGGGAGGGGCCTGGCGTAGGGGTCCCTCTGTGGGGTGAGGCCTTGGAGGGAGCTGCACGGGGGCACAGGAGGCTGGAGCAGCTCCGCAGCGGGAGCCGAGGAGCTCCATGCCTCGCCCCCGGGGCTGCCCCTGGAGTGGCTTTGTCGGGCTGTTTGTCGGGATTGGGCTGTGCCGCCTGGAAATGACTCAGCTCCCGCCGCCCTGCAGGAGCGGGCCACGGGTGACAGGGCTCGGTGAAGTGGCACAGCTGGTGGCACACCTGGCCCGGAGTCCCCCGGGCTCTGAGGGCACAGCATGGGCAGGGGGAGGCTGGGAGGGGGATGGAGCTGCACCTGCCCTGCAGCTCCCACGGGCTCCCGGTGCTGCTGCCTGCGCCACGGCTGAGTCAGGCTTGAACTGTCAGCTCAGTAGGGGCAAAAAAGGAGTTTTCCGCTTTGTCTTTGGGAGTGATACAAAGCAAATGGAATAAATCCCAAGCAGTGACATTGTTTGTGGTGTCAGGCCTGGATCAAGGCAGCGCTTGGAGAGGTGTCAGCACCTCGGTCTCTGGCAGAAGCCGGTGCCAGCTGCACCTTGTAGGCCTTGGCAGAGCAGCCTTTTGGGCTCCTTGGGGCTGCCCTGGCCCTGCTGGGGTCTGTGACCAGCCCCCTGAGCCTTGGTGAACCTGCGCTCAGGGAAGAATGGGTTTTTGGGATGTTTCTTTTGGTTTAAAACCCTTATAGCAATAGGCATTTTGTTGCAAAAAATATCTCCTTACTATATCTTTAAAACCCCAAAATAACCCACCTAAGATATTCTCCTCCACTTCCCTGAAAAACCGAGGGTTTGATGCTGCTGGTGGGTGAGGCAGTGTGGGATGCTGTGCCCCAGCACCCGGCACATCCATATGCCAGCAGGGTGGGGGGAGCTGGGGACTTTGGGGAGCAGCCAACTGCAGCTCTCTCGGGCTCCTTAATGCCCAGGGTGCAGTGCCAGGGTGCAAGGGGGCAATGCCAGGGTGGGAAGCTTGTGGAAGCCTCCATGTGCTGGTGGGTGCATTGATTTCCTGCAGCACTGGTGATCAATCAGATTTTTGGGTGCTGAGTCAAAGGGAAAGCTTGTGTTCACTCTCTACCTCTGCCCTGTGAGAGGTCAGAGCTCTGCTAGAGACACCAATGCTGGAGGTAGTTTAAGGAAACCCCCAAAGGTCTGTTTTCCAGCTGTGATTTTCCATGGTTAATACAGCAGTTTCCTGCTCCTCTTTCCAGCCAGGTAAGCTGTCTTCCCTCAGAAGGGAGATGAACAGCAGCATAAATTGCAGGCAGGGCTCAAAAGGCATTTGCAAGAGCAATTCTCTTCCTTGAGCTCCTGCCTGTTTCACTTATGGATCTGCTGCTCTTCTCCTGTGTATTTGTAGCGTTTTCTTCCATGCAAATGAATTTTGAGGTGTTTGGAGGGATGTTGGCCTCTGTTGGCTGAGGGTGTTCAGCCTGGAGAGGAGAAGCCTCCAGAGAGGCCTTAGAGCCCCTTCCAGTGCCTGAAGGGGCTCAAGAGAGATGAAGAGGGACCTGGGACAATGGTCTGGTGTGAGAGGACAAGGGGGAATGGCTTCCCACTGCCAGAGGGCAGCGTTAGATGGGATATTGGGAAGGAATTGTTCCCTGGGAGGGTGGGGAGGCCCTGGCACAGGGTGCCCAGAGAAGCTGTGGCTGCCCCTGGATCCCTGGCAGTGTCCAAAGCCAGGCTGGACATTGGGGCTTGGAGCAGCCTGGGATAGTGGAAGGTGTCCTTGCACAGGGGAGCTCAGGAACCAGCCCTGCTGCCCTCCAGCCTCCCCTTCCCGCTGCAGCACCGGGAGCTGGCTCCATCGGGATGTGCCCCGCTGCACCCCACAGCTCAGCCCCACCTCGGCCCAAAGGCCTCCAGCAAAGGGAGCAGCACTTTAAATGAGACCCTCCCACCCCAGGTCCAGCTGCTGCCTCCAGAAACTGATAAATGCTATACAAGAAAAGGAAAAGGACACATGGGAACACCTTCATCCTTTCTGGGCCCATCTCAAGAGCCAGTCCAGCTGACTGGGATCCCAGAATGGTTTGGGTTGGAAGGGATCTTAAAGCTCATCCAGTGCCACCCTGGGGCTCTGCAGCAGGGCTGATGCTTCCTGGGCTCCCCTGTGCTGCCGGGCTCTGCAGCAGGGCTGGTGCTGGCGGCGGGGCCGTGCGGGCGCGGTGACTCCTGCGGGATGCTGGTCGCTAAGCAACCGGCAGAGGTGGAGCTTCCCGGGTACCATTCCCAGCACATCCCCGCCCGAGCCCTGCCCGAGCCCTGCCTGCCTGCTCTGGCATTCCCACATCCTCCCAGGCAGCACGGTGGGAGCTCCTGCTGCCCACACCACCCTGTCCTGGGGCAGGAGAGCACCCTAGGGTGTCTCTGGGCATCACCAAACCCTGATTTGGGGTTTCTCTGCCCAAGATCACTGAAACCCTTCCCTGGGGAAGGAAGGTGTCTTGAAGCTCTTTTGACCCTTTTGCTTGGGATTCCCACCTCAGCATTACTTCTCTGCCTGGCTCTGGGAAGCAGGGCCAAAAGTGGGGAGCCCCAAGGCTCCTACACCCTGAGACTCCCTGCAGCCCTCGGGCTGGGCTGGGGGCTGGGCGTGTGGGTGGGCTGGCTGTGGAGTGCTGCAGGAGCAGCTTTCCCCTCTGGGACAGTTGTGCCCGGGGAGCCTGGGTGCCCTGGGTCCTCCTTAGGCGCTGGCTGTGTTGGGACAGGGACACTCAGGCTGGCTCAGGAGGGCTGGGTGTCCCTCAGGGTGACCCCAACCCTGCCTGAGTACGTTGTGGCCTTGGGTCCTGTTTCTTTATGCCCTTCCCAAGGCCAGTGCTGTGAGCCAAACACTGGGAGGGTGTTTGAGCTCACTGAGCACCTGCTTTCTCCCCAGCCTTCTCCTGTCCAGCCAGTGCTCCTTGCTGGACTTTGCTGGAAGAGCTGAAAGCCATCACATCATGAATTTCCCCTCTCTGCACTCCTGGTGCGTTCCCTACTCTGCTGACTGTGCAAGCCATGCCTTTTGAAAGGTTAGTGTTTCCCTGGAAGAGGCACATTCCTGGCTTTACGGGGCTGCCTGGAGTGATGGAGGGGACAAGCTGGGCAGCCTTTGGCTGTGCAGGAAGCTCCAAAGGACTTCCAGACCCCTGGGCTCTTCCCTGGAGCAGTGGGCGGGGATAGGCAGTGGGGTGGGGTTGCTGGTGGCTGTGCAGGCACAGGGAATGCCTGGTTTGCTGTTGGATCCTGCCACGAGGATCTATCCTTGATGCACCTGCTGCTCCCAAGTGCCACACTCTGGGATCATGGGATCCTGTGCTCTGGGCTGAGTTTTGAGGTCCCTGTGAGCCTGCAGGTGGGCGTGGCTGTGCTGGCATGAAGGTGCTGTGTGACAGCGTGGCTGTCCCCAGTCAGGGAGGGGACTAGTGAGCAGCAGGGATGGCCCTCATGGAGCCGAGGCTCTGCCTGGGAGCAGAGGATGGTTTTTCACCACTGGTGACAGAGAGGAACTTCTGCTTGTGCTGCTGAGTGGCTGTCTCAGGGAGAGAGTCAGGGAATTGGGCTGGAACTGGAGAGGTCTGGAATAGCATCATCCCCGTGTCACCTCCAGGGGCTGTGGGGCTGTGGAGCTGCTGGGCAGCTGCAGCCAAGGCCCTGGCGTGGCTGAGGGCATCAACAGGGCCTGACTTTTGCAGGTGAGATGGGAGGGGCCCGTGGGTGCCAAGGAAAGCGGGAAAGCCCCCAGAACACTGAGCAGGCAGGACGTGGTGTGCCCCGAGGATGGTGCTGTGACGCCAGGGCTCAGTGGTGGCACACGATGGCTGTGGTGGTGCTGCTAGTCCCCTCCTGCTCCGGTGGGAGCGAGGGGAGAAGCCAGGGGGGACTGGGGGCTGCAGAGTGTGCTGGTATTTCCCTCTCCCTGCTCCGTGGTGTCTGGGCTGCGCTTCTGTCTGGAGAGGCACTGGGTGCTTGCAGGGGCTGACTCATGGCTCTCCCCCTGCCAGCTGGGACATCTTCATTTGAGCGTTAATGAGGCTGGGGAAGGTGTTTCTTGGCTTCTGAGGGGACACAGCAATTCTTTCCTGGACTTATTTACTCAGCTGCGAGATGTCACTCAAAAAGGTAGGAGTGAAACCTTGTTTAAAGTGGCCCCACATTTCCCAGGTCTGGCAAAAGGACCGTGTCCCACCGTGCGAGGGGGAGCAGGGAGGACACTGCCTTTGCGTCCTGGCAGGCTCAGAGGAGGAGGAGGTGCCTCAGCCCCGTCCCCCTGGGATGCAGCAGAGGTCGTGCTCCTCTTCCCTGGTTTTTCTTGGTGCCCGAAGGGTTGGGGCCAGAGCAAGCTGGAGGGAGGGTTTGGTCTCTCGGGATGGGCTCTGCCCCAGCTGCTCTTGGCTCTGGCAGCTGAGTCATGGTGAGCTGCCATCGCTGCCTGACTCCAGCCTGGCTCGGGGGACGACTCCCTGTCAATTTGGTGGCTTCTTTTTCCCCCCCTAACTTTCTCATGATTCATTATTGACATGTGGCACACTGCCTCCGGAGCCGCAGGGATGCTGATCTCCACTTCCAGGGTGTTGCTTTGTGGAATAAGCTCAGGCTGCTCTATTAACCCCAGATCAGGGGCTAGCACCGTGGGCAGGAGGTCACTGCCTGTCCCCTGCAGGCGATGATGCCAGCGGAGGACGGAGCCTGTGGAGGGGAGGCCCTTTGCTGCCTGTCAGCTCCTTGTGCTCCAGGGTCAGATGTCTCTGCGCTGCCTGGCTCGGGCATGATGAGCGAGCAGATGTCTGGGCTGCTGGCAGCTGCTGACATAATGTAAATCCATAATTGCCCAAACACACATTCAACATGTGTCAGTTAAGACTGGGCTGGCTGCAGGAGAGCAGGGAGGTGGGAGAGCCCCACGCCGTGGGCTCCTTTCGGGTGGTGGATCCCGAAGCTTGTGGAGGTGTCCCACAAGATCACTGCCCTCGTGTGAGCATTCCCATGAGATCATCCCACTTACTGCCTTTGCTCTCCTGCTTTTCCCCACTTGACCCAATTCTTCACTTGGCAGCTCCAGCCTGGCTGTCACACTCCGTGTCGATGATGAGCCACTGTCTGCTCTGTCTGCTCCAGTGGTGCTCAGTGGTGCCTCACTCTGGGCTTGGCTCCTTTTCCCTGGCTCAGCATCCCTGGGGAACTCCAGGTCAGGTCAGTGGAGCTGAGCACACCAGCTTGACAGCCTGAGCTTGCCAGGCTGGCTCGGGGCAGGACAGCATCCACCTGTCTGGACAAAGATGTCTGAAGTCTCCAGCAAAGCCCTGTCCCCAGGAAGGGACCAGACCAGCCAGCCTGGAGGAGCCCTTCCTGCCCTCCCTGGTCAGGCAGGCTCTTGGCCGGACCCGTCATCTGTGCCAGAGGGACAGGAGTGGACGCATCCCTGCGGTTTCCCTGGGAGCAGCCTCCCGTGGTCAGTCCATGGTGATCTCCTCCACTGGCAGGTTCAGACCTCTTTGCTCTTCCTCTTCCTGGACTGCAGAATCATTCAGGTTGGAAAAGACCTCCAAGATCATTGACTCCACCCTTTGACTGATCACCACTTTGTCAACTAAACTGTAGCACTCAGTGCCACATCCAGGCGTTTCTTGGCCACCTTTAGGGATGGAGACTCCACCCACTGCCTGGGAAGCCCCTTCCAATGCCTGACCACCCTTTCCATGAAGAAATTTTCTGAAATATCCAATCTAAATCTCTACTGGTGCAACTTGAGGCCATTTCCTCTCCTCCTGTCCCTGTTCCCTGGGAGTAGAGCCTGACCCCCCGCAGCTGCCCACTCCTGTCAGGGAGTTGTGCAGAGCCAGAAGGTCCCCCCTGAGCCTCTTTTCCTCCAGGCTGAGCCCCTTTCCCAGCTCCCTCAGCCGCTCCTGGTGGTCCAGCCCCTTCCCCAGTTCTGTTCCCTTCCCTGGATACGCTCCAGCCCCTCAATGTCTCTATTGTGAGGGGCCCAGAACTGGACACAGCACTCAAGATGAGGAGCTGGTGCTTCCTAGTGCTGTGCTGCCATGGGATGGGACAGCCGTGGGATGGGACAGCTGAGGTCAGGTTGGCAGGACAAGGTGACAGAGCTCACCTGGGCTGGTGTGGAACCTGCTCACAGTCTGGGGACCAAGGCAGCTGAGGTGAAGAGGGAATGCTCACGCTGCCCTTCATGTTCCCAGCGTGATGTTTTTGAGCTCAATACCATCCTGCTGGGCAGGAGAACAACGTGCTCTCCTGGTCTGACATCCTTCCAAATGTTCCTGGCCAAGGGGTGGGAGGGAGCCGGCTTGGAGGGGACTGGGGGCAGTGTGGCCATGACCCTGCATGCATGTTTGGGGACAGGGATGGATGTGTGGGGTGAGGCTCGAGGGAATGGAGGGATGATGCCTGCAGGTACCTGGTGGCTGCAGGGAGGGTGGGATGAGGTGGATGGTGGTGGCAGGGGAGGAGCAAAGCTTCTTCCACCACCCCAGTGTCCCTGTGCTCCTGCAGGAATCGAGGTGCCCATGGAATGTGGTGCGAGATGAGCAGGGAGCTGCTTACCATAAATGGAGAACAGCAGGAGAGACTGTGATTGTCTGGAAAAAGACTGGGAGGCTGAAATACCCATCCGCGGGACTGACCTGAGGAACGCTGAGGGAATAGCTGCACCTGAGGAGGGAACAGAGAGGGGGATTGAGAGAAGCGTGCAGGGATGAGGGGTCAGAGAAAGTTTTGCACCAGAGGACAAATTTCGGTGCCATGATCATACAGCTGTGCTGTCCCAGCTAACGAGGACCTGCAAGAGCTAGGCAGGGAGGAGTGAAGCCCAAGGTCCATCCAGCTGCAAGAGCCAGGCAGAGAGGAGTAGTGAAGTCCAAGGTCCATCCAGCTGCAAGAGCCAGGCAGAGAGGAGTAGTGAAGCCCAATGTTCATCCAGCTGCACGCTGCAGGGTCTGTTCCCTTAGGGAGCAGCCAAGGCCCTGCAGGCGGGAGGAGGAACCGAACATGTTGGGTCTGGCCCCAGCAGCGCTCGGTGCCCGGCTGCCTCTGCCCAGGTGGGCAGAGAGGAGCTGCTGGGGCTGCAGGGACCGCCCTGGACAGCTGCACAGGGCTCTGGAGACCTGCTGCTCTCGGAGAGCCTCCGGATCAGCCCTGGGAAGGACCAAGGCTGGAGCCTGATGGAGCTGAGCGGGCACTTGGCGCTTGAGGTGGAGTCAGGTCCTGCTGATCGGATGGTGGCTGCAGAGGGCTTCTATGACCCACCAGGGCTGTTGGCTTCTCCGTGCAGGATGGAGCTGTCACTGCCTCTGAATCCCTGCAGGGCTGGTCTGTGGAGGGGTCACGGAGGCCTGGGGACAGTGGGGAGCTGCAGAGCTTCAAAGAGTGGAAAGGCAGAAGGAGCTTTGTCCTGGCTGCTCAAGACAGGGAAAACAACCGCCCAGATCTGGAGGGAGGGAGGTTTGCTGAGATGGAGAACAACTCTCTAAGCTGAGGAGGATAAAGCCCTGAGCATGTGGTGGTGCAGGAGAGGAGTTATGGAATCCCAGACTGGTTTGAGTTGGAAGGGACTTTAAAGCTCATCTTGTCCCACCCCCTGTCCTGGGCAGGGACACCTTCCACTGTCCCAGAGTGCTCAAAGGCCCAATGTCCAACCCGGCCTTGGACACTTCCAGGGATCCAGGGGCAGCCACAGCTTCTCTGGGCACCCTGTGCCAGGGCCTTCCCACCCTCATAGGGAAGAATTTCTTCCTAACATCTGATCTAAATCTCTCTTGTTTTAGTTTGGAATGGTTCCCCCTTGTCTTATCATCCTCTCTCCATGTGAAAAGTCTCTCTCTCTCTCTCTCTCTCTCTCTATTTCCAGAGACCTTTAGGCACTGGAAGGGGCTCCAAGGTGTCCCTGGAGCCTTCTCTAGGTGAACACCCCCAGCTCTCCTTGCCTGGCTCCAGAGCAGAGGGGCTCCAGCCCTCAGAGCGTCCCTGTGGCCCTGAGAGAGGAACCTTATCCTGCTCTCCTCTCCACCACAGAGCGTTCGAGGCTCGTTGGGCCGGGATGGCTGGAGCTGCTGCCTGTGTTGAGCTGAGTGCATGAAAGCACCTCTTGGAGCGTTGTCTCCCTCCGCAGCGGGGGCTGCAGGGGGCCCAGAGGAGGCTGCGGGGCCCGGGGCTCCCGTGTCAGCCGCATCCGGAGCCTCGCTCACCTCTGTGAGTCAGCGTTTGGTGCCGATGATTCACGGTGGTGAGAGACAGCCACGGGCTGCTGCGGCGGGGATTAATGGGCTGGAAGGAGGGCAGCGTGGGAGGAGCCAGAGAAGATGTTTTCCCTCATCTTATCAGCGTTTCCCGAGCCTGGCTGCCAGGTACAGTAGCTCTGAGCTGGGGAGATGTGCTCTGCCTGCCAAAGGAGCTCCAGCACATCTGGCACCACTGCAAATCATGGAATCACAGAATGGTTTGGGTTGGAGAGACCTTAAAGCTCATCCAGTTCCAGCCCCTGCCATGGGCAGGGACACCTTCCACTATCCCTGGTTGCTCCAAGGCCCAATGTCCAACCTGGCCTGGGACACTGCCAGGGATCCAGGGGCAGCCACAGCTTCTCTGGGCACCCTGTGCCAGGGCCTCCCCACCCTCCCAGGGAACAATTCCTTCCCAATATCCCATCTAACGCTGCCCTCTGGCAGTGGGAAGCCATTCCCCCTTGTCCTCTCACACCAGACCATTGTCCAAAGTCCCCTCCAGCTCTCCTGGAGCCCCTTCAGGCACTGGAAAGGGCTCTAAGCTCTTCCCAGAACCTTTTCTTCTCCAGGCTGAAATCCGTTCAGCTATTCTGAACCCACCCAAGCACCACGGTTATGCTTCAAAAATCTTATTTGGGCATCTTTCCATGTCCTTTCTGGGCTCAGATACCCTCACCTGGAGCCATAAGAACTGCCCACAGGTACAATCCTCTCGGGGCCTTGGCCCATCCTTGGCACTGTAGCTCAGAGTGGGGTCGGAGGCTGTTCTGCACCCTCAGTGTGTGGCCAGGCCGGTGCTTCCCAGCCTCTGCTTTCCTTCTGAAGGGCTTCTGCAGAGCGGGTGCCCTGTGCCAAGCTGAATCCTGGTAATGGGGGTTTTTTTGGTTGCATTTTGCAAGTCGTTGAGGAGTTCCCAGTTTGGCCCCAGTTTGGGTGTTTGCAGTGTCTGGGCACTTGGATGCTAAAGGATTCTGCCCAGCTTTGTGGGGACACAAATGCTGCTGCTATGAATTTGTACAGAAGTGAGACTGGGGAAGTGTTTTCTTGGCAGAACAGAATCAAAGGCAGGTAAGAAAGGTTGTTCCAGGCTGAATGTCTTGCCATCCATCTTTGCCAAGGCTGCTGTGGGTCAGCTCAAGGGGGATGTCTGGCCATGGTCTTTCCCTGGACACTGGTCCTGTGTCAGTTCTGGGGAGCTTTGCTTCAGGGAGAGTCCAGGGGTTCATGGGGACCTCAGGCACTGGAGCACTGTCCAAGATAAAATGAAAAACACAGGAATAGATATTGGCGAGCCTGGCTGCTGTGGGAGGCCCTGGAGGCTTCCCGGGGCAGTGGGACACCCTTGTCCCACGGGACCAGGGCATGGCACGGCATGTCCTGCCTCTGGAGTGGGGGGAGGTGACAAGAGCCCAGTGTGGACAGCACTGGGGGGGGGCTGGGTGGGGCTGGGGGTTTCCCCGCAGTGCAGTTTCATCCCTGGGGCAGAACTGAGGCACCTTCTCCTCTGCACCCGAGTCCCCTCTGTGCCCCAGTGTCCCAGGGTGTCCCCTACAAGGAAGGCCAGAGCTGATAAAGGAAGCCCATGTGCTGCTCCCCACCCTGCTGCAGCTCTGAGCTCACTCGCTCTTTCTTCTCCCCTCTCTGATCCCTCTTCCCTTAAAAGCATTTGTCTCTTATCTTTGATAATTGCCTGCGAGGCCTGAGCACCCCCGAGGCCTCTGAGCTGCCCTTGCCTCGGCAAAAGCTGAAAATCCTCTTTCTTCCCCTGCCCGGGCACCCACAGAGGGGCCGTGTCCTTCCCTGCAGCACCCTGGGATCCGCTGTGCCACGGGTACCAGGGGGATGTTTCCGTGCGTGGCAGAGGGTTCTTCCTCATCTGCCCTACGCATTCTCCTTGGAGCTGTGGGTCTGCCTCAAGGACAGGCTGCTCCCTGGTGTTCTTGTCCTGGTGGAGCCACCCTGTCCCACGATTCAGTGCCCCTGCCCCTGTTCCTTGGTGTGGTGTGGAATCCTGGCATGGGCAGGGGGGCTGTGTTGCACATGCTTGTGTTATTTAGTCTCTTTTGGGGACACTCTGGGGTTTTTCAGGGTCCTGGTTCTGTTTCAGTCTGTCAGTGGTGGAAATAGGGCTCATGGCTGAGCAGCCACAGGGTCCCCTCTCTGTGACAAATGTGGCTGGGAGAGGGTCAGGTGAGGAGGAACCAGAGGGAAGCCTGCTCTGGTGTCTGTAGATGTTCAGAAAGTGTGAGCCAGGCATCCTGAAACTGGGAAATTGGGCTAAACCCCACAAATATTCAAATAGCAGCAGCGAGTGCTCTGAGGTAGGTGCTGAGGACACGGATTGGCAGGGACAAGTGGTCCAAGTGGGTTGTTTTGGGAAAAGATTGGTGTGGATGTAGATCAGCTGTGCCATGCCAGAGCCCCTGGCCTCCCAAATCCTCCCTTCTCCTGCTCAGACAGGGAGGACAGCAGGGACACGTGTGGGGACGGTGTCTCCCTGTGACCGGGTGTGCCTGGGGTGCCTCTGATGGCTGGAGGCTATCCCTCACCTGGATTTAAACCCTCAAGGATTAATGGGATGTTTCCCTGTCGGGGGCCTGAGATGGCAGCTGGGTATAGGGTGAGGCTGGTCCCAAATGCCAACATCCCCCACCTGGGCGAGAGGCAGGGAGGCTCCCTTGCTGTGACCAAGCCCCACGTGCCTCAGTTTCCCCTGTTGGGATGGGGTGAGCTCAGGGAGTGTGATGCCACCTAAAACACAGAGACCAGACAAGAATTAAGAGAATAAAAGGAGGGATTTATTTGAAGGGCCTTCAAAGGCTCACCCTGGGCAGTCCAGAGGCTCCACCCCAGATGGACCCTGGCTCACGGGTTCTTCAGCCTTTGATAAGTTTGGTTCATTTGCATATCAGGGTCAATTCTCCAATTATAACCTCAGTTCATGACGGAATTACCTCATGTTTGCCCCCCCTTTAGAGGCTTTGAGTTGACACATTTTGGGCCTGGTGTCCTTGAAGAGCAAACCTAGCGAGGGTTTGTTGTGTGTGAGCAGCAGGAGAGAACAGCAGCTCACAGGCCACAAGGAACTCCAGAGTCACACACCAGGCAGTGCAGGGTTTGAAAAATATAAAAGTTAAAACCTAAGGCATCAAGGGGACACAGGGAGGATGATCCTTTCCCCCAGCACGAGGCCAGTGCAGCAGCTCTTGGCCAGTCTGGTCCCCACAGTCCCCTTCCTGAGCAGGGAGAGCCATCGTGCCCCATGGGCCGAGAGCCAGCCCCGAGCCGGGGCTGGTGCAGCCCGGGGCCCCGTGTGCCCACCACTCCGGGCATCCTCGAGCTGCGCCGGCCCTTCCTCTGCCCCGGGCTGCAGGGCAGTGGGGCAGTGCCCCCACCACTTCCCTCCAGCCCTGTGGGCATGCCAGAGTCCAGGGAGGGGCGTGCCCGGGGCTAGTTTGGGGGACTGATTTTCCAGCCTTTCCAGCACAGCGGGGATTGGCTTTGCCAGCCCTCCCCTCCCTCCACCCCAGCTTTATTTCTACCACATTAATGAGGAACATGTTGGTGCTTGAGGTCAGAGGCTCTATCAGCAGCTCTCTGCCTTCCTCCAGGTTCCCAAATGCCTCCAAAAGGATGGCTGGCAGCTTTGCCAAGGTGATGGTGCAGGGATGAGACTGGTGCCCCTCCACCCCCACAACACCCTCTGCTGGGATCTAAGGACTTCCTGGGACACTGAACTAACACTAAAGCCCAGTTCAGCCCTGACCTCTTCCAGGACTGAGCTGTGTCCCACTGTGGTCCGGGGGAGCTGGCTCTGCTTCCCTGCCTGAGTCACCAAATCATGCTTCGGGTGGTGGTGGGGGATGCAGGCGATGCCCTCCTGTGCCATGTGGGATCACAGGGATGTGAGGAAATGGTGTCACCGGGTCAGCAGGAGCGAGGGAGGACTCCCCAACATCACTGCCTGTGTAGGAGCTCGGCTCAGTGCTTGCTTGGGGGGCACTTTTGAGGTGGGGGGGGGGGGCACCTGTGGAGTCCCCAAGCTGCTCCTTCCCCCAGGAGGTGTCTTGGTGTGATTTTTAGGTGGGTGAGGAGGTGCAGGATCAGGCCCAGGCCCATCTCCATAGAATGACTCAGGAATTAGCTGGGTCCTCGCTGAGCCTGTTGTCACCATGGCAGTTTGGGGGGGCTCTTCTGGGAGGTGGCACCGTGGCTGATGTCCTTCTGCTGGCCCCATCCCTGCGCTGAAACACGGATGAAGGTCTCTTGGGCTCTGCCTCCCCCTCCAAAGTGCTGCCTGAGTTGGCCTGTGCCAGCCCAAGGGGTTCATTTGCCTCTCCTTAGAGAGAAAATGTGGGAGCTCATCCATGGGGTGCCAAGAGGATGGGGCCAGGTTCTGCTCAGCAGTGCCAGGGACAGCCCCAGGGGCCACGGGCACAAACTGACACATAGGAGGGGCCCTCCGAGCTCAGGACACACTTCTGCACTGGGAGGGGGGCCGAGCACTGGTGCAGGTGCCCAGGGAGGTGGTGGAGTCTCCATCCCCGGGGAGACTCAAAAGCCACCTGGACGCATCCTGGGCAGCCGGCTCTGGGTGGCCCTGACGGAGCAGGGGGCTGGGCAAGGTGGCCTCCAGAGGTGCCTCCAGCCTCACCCAGCCTGAGATCCACTTCTCAAGCACAGTGCAGTGGCCTCTGGCTTGGGCAGTGTGCAGGGGTCCAGCAGGGCACGGTGACACAGTGGGATCTTCCATGGGCACAGTGAAGGTGCTGATGCCACAAGGCCCAAGTGCCAGCAGGCCCCCCTTTGAAACCTGTAGCTGTTCAGGTCTCCCCAATCCTTGTGCACCCTGGGGGTCTCACCAGTCATGGAACCACTGAGGTTGGAAAGGAATTCTGTGTGCCCAGTCCAACCCTTAACCCTGCACCAAGGCCACCACTCACCCATGTCCCCGGATGCCACATCTGGATGTCTTTTAAATTCCCCCAGGGATGGTGACTCCACCACTGCCCTGGGAAGCCTGTGCCAGTGCCAGACCACCCTTTCCATAAAGATTTTGGAGCCAAGGAGAGTTTCCACAGGCCCCTCTGCAGTTAGTGGGTAGGGGATACACTGGGTCCCTTCCAGCCTGGCACCCCAGAGCCTGAGCCCCTTTCTCTGGGTCCATCATTGCTTCCTGCCGGGGAAGGAGGGAAGATCCTTCCTGCTCTTGTTTTTCCTAGGCTACCTGATGGAGCCCCCCAGGGGCTCTGTACAGCTGTGGGTGACACCAGCCCTGACCAGTGCTGAGCAGCCAAGAACTGGTAGCCCCCAGCCCCAAATCCCAGTGGCTGCACCCTCCTGGAGAGGGTGAAAGGGGGAGATTCAGGGCTGGAAGTGCCATCGGGGATGCTGAGGCTGCCCAGGCACAGTGGGTGCTCCCATGGGGGCTGCAGGGTCTGGGGAAGCTGCAGGCCCCACTGGCCCCCAGCCTGCCTGAACGGTGGGGATTGCACTGCCGAGGCGTTGGATGAGGCTGCAGACCAGGCAAGGATTCTGGAGGAGTATGTTTGCTGGGAAGTGTGGGATTACTGGTTCTCCTGGCTGCAGGCTTCTGTGTTTGAGACTGGGACCCCCGGGGCTGTCCCAGTTCAGCGGCTCAGGAGTTCTTGTAAAGGGAAGGGCTCAGGGAGGGCTGTGGGGGCCGGGACCCCGTCCCTGCCCGTCTGATTCCTCCAGGGCTGATGTTCTTGGCTGGGGGAACAGTCCATGAGCATCCCAACCCATGGGTCCCACTTGGGGAGCTCACACTGGTGAGCAACTGGGCAGTCTGGGTTTCTCCCTCTGCATTCAGTGTGGTCACCCACACAGCGGGTGCCTGTATCCCGACAGCCAGAGCCTGACGGGAGTCTCCCAGCAAGTGCCCAGACTTGTGCTTTGACCCTTGGGTTCCTGATGGCTCGGCATGCCCGGGACTTCTATCAGCGTGTGCCGGACCTGGTGGGTCCTGCCTGGGCACTGCTGCTCCCACGGGCTGCCCACACCTGGTCAGGATACCCCAGCTCCTGCCTGTCCCCCGGGCCCCTGCCCATGCCCCTGCCTGTGCTCTGGGTGTCCCCACCACCTGCTGACAGCCGGACCTGTCCCTCTGCCCGCCGGGGTCCGTGCTGGGCTCCGGGGACCCCCCTGTTGCGTTGTGGGGTGCGAGCACCCCTGCAGAGTGTCCCCCCCGTGTTCGCTCTGTGGGGCTGTCCCTCCCGGGGGTCGAGGAGGGGACGTGTGCCCTGGGGACAGGGATGTGCCGGGTGTCACGCTGGCACTTCACCCCGGACAGGGCCGATGAAAAGAGCCTCTGTTCGGCCGCCGCTGCTGGGACAGCTCGGAGCGCCTGGGGCGAGCGGGGTGCCGGGGTCTGATGGCAGCACAGTGTTCACTGCACCCATGGAAGGACCGAGGAGTGCAGGACGGTGCCAGGTTACCTCGGGATAAACATGCACAGCCGAGCTCTCCTTCCCGGCCGGGCGTGCGCGGGGAAAGGATCCCGGCAGGAGCGCCCGGCCCGGGATGAGTCAGGTGTTTGCGGGCACGGGAGGGTGTGGGGCTGGCACCTGCACCCCCGGGGGACGCCCCCGGCACGCCTGGGGGGGCAGCCCGGCGCTGGTCCGGGCAGGCAGCCCCCCTCCCCGCTCCCATCCCATCCCGGCTGCGGCCGCAGTGCACATCCACCCATCCATCCATCCATCCGTCCGTCCGTCACCGCGCGGGGCGTGGGAAGAGGCGGCTCTGCAGAAAGCGCTGCCTCGGACGCAGCGCCTGCCCGGCGGGATGAGCCGCGCCGGAGCCATGCGGAGCTGGCACCCAGGTAGGGCCCCCGCGGCCGCTGCGCGATGCTCGGCCCTGCTGCTGCCGCTGCTGCCGCTGCCCGAGGCTGTAGCCAGCAGCGGGTGCCTGGGGACGGCCGGGTGGGATGCGGCTCCTGGAGCCTGGCGGCGATGGAGGCGGTTTGGACTTGATCTGAGAGGTCTTTTCCAAACTTGACGGTTCTATGATTCTATGACGGAGCGCTTTTACAGCTCGGGACACTGCAGATCTCTGCCCCTGCCAGTCCCCCGTGAGGAGATCGGGGTTCAGTCTCCAGGAGCATGGGATGCCCTGCGTTTCTGATCCCCCCTTCACCATAAACAGCTCATATGATTCTCTGGCCCTGCTGCAGAGCAGCACAGGAGAGCTCTCGGGCTGCACTGCGGAGCGGTTTGGGGATCTGTGTGTCCTGTGCCAGGGGGTGAGGGCCCAGGGGTGGCACTGGGGCCCAGGGGTGGCACTGGGGCTCAGGGGTGGCACTGGGGCTCAGGGTGCTGTGTGCTGCCGGGGCTTTGGGGCTGCTTTCCTTGTTTGCTGTTTCTGTGTCCCTGGAGGGTACCCGGCACTCCCCGCCGGGCTCCCCTCAGGTTTCCAGGGTAGCTGCAAGGCACTGCCTGTGCTCCTGTCCCCTGCCAGCTCAGCCCCTGCCCACTCGGGGTGCTGGGTGCCACAGCCCTGGTGAGCATCTCCGTTCTGCTTGGGGGCTGGCAGGTACCTGGCCCCTGCCCCGTGCCGTGCAGCCGCTGCCACCCCCGCAGGGTGCTCCCCGTGTCCGTCTGTCTCTGTGGCAGCGTCTGTCCCCCAGTGCGATCCCACCATGTGATGGGGGCTTTGCTGCCACCATCCGTCCCGCGGGCCCTTGGCAGGGGTGAGGGAGGAGGACACTGGGTTGTCACCCATCTCTGTGGAGCCCAGTTCGGGCACTCAGCAGGGTCTGATGCCTGCCTGTGACCAAGATGCTCCAGAGGTGAAGCCTCATGGGTGGGCAAGAGCCTCTGCAGGGAGTGAGGTGGATAAGGGGAGCCCAGGAGAAAAGGGGGTGCTCAGCCTTGCAAACCAGCCCGGCAGCTGGAAGCGACTGGGCAGGGGAGGGGGAGAGCAGGCTGCAGGGAAGGGGAAGGCTCTGGGAGAGCAGCGCTGCAGAGGCTGGAACTGGGATATGCTGGGAAAGTGCTGGGGCAAAGCAGCTGGGAAATCCACGCTCCGGCTTGAAGGGGAAGGAAGAGGAAAACACCGAGGGGAGGAGGAGCAGGCAGGGAGATGATGGGAGGAGATTCCAGGCATGACAAGCAGGTCTGCCTCTGATCCTGCTAAGGCTTCCTTTGCAGTCACCGTTCCCACGTGCCTGCTCCGTAGCCTGGAGCTCCCTCCGGCTCCAGCCCTCTCCCCTGAGGAGAACATCCCCCAGCCCTGGGCTCCAGCTGCAGCAGGATCGAGCCAGCCCTCGCTGGAAACTGGGCACGGGGCACCAGGGCCTGTGGGTGCCAGGAGGAGCCCTTTGGCCACTGCCCTGCACAGGGCAGGGTCTGGGGATCTGTGTCCTGCCTCCAACAGCCTCAGCACGGGAGCCACTCCAGCGGGACAGGCATGAGCAAGGCTGGGTGCTGGGAAGGGCTGGGACAGCCTGGGAAGGCTGGTGCCTCATGGGATGGGGTCCTGCTCCTGCTGTGGGAAGTATTTAGAAAGAAATTAAACGATCTCATGTCCATCAAGTTCACTGCAGTTGGGATGTAAACCTCTTCTACAGGTTTGTGACAGCAGGTACTTCAGTGAAATTGTCCCTTTGGCAGCACGCTGGGACCTGTGTCCTTTCTGAAGCCATGGCCCCCACTCCGGGCTCTCTGCTGGGGCAGAGAAGGTGCTGCGGGCTGGGCAGGGCTCCCTGGCCGCTGCTCCCTGTCTGTGCTGTGCTGCCCCCTCCCAGCAGGGACAGGGCAACATCTCCTGCAGCCCTCGAGGGCCACGGGAAAGGCTGTGGGGAAAACAGAGGGACAAGGGGCTGGGACAGGTTGCAGTGTGAGTGCTGCTCGGGTCCCTACAGAGCCTGCAGGCGTCCCCAAGGGTGCTGAGCACCCCCAGCCTGACACAGAGGGTGCCGGTGGTCATGTCGGCCTCGGTGTCCTTCTGCCACAGCCCTGGGTGCGGGTGAGCACAGGTGACCAGGCTGCCGTGGAAGGTGGCAGCGTCCCACTGCTGGTGCCGCCGTCCCCAGGGGCTCAGTGCTGCCAGGCCGGGGCTGACCCTCGGCTGCAGCAGCACCGGGGTGAGTGGCAGTGCTGGAGGAGCCCCGGCCTCCCCACTCAGCCCCAGGGTGGGCCGGGAACGGCTCCTGAATGCAGCCCTTGTGGCTGTGCCCGGGAGCGTGGCAGTGCCAGCGTGGTCCCTGCATCGGGGCTGTGCAGCTGCAGGGCTCAGCTGCAGCGGGGCCGTGCCCGGGGTCGCTGCTCCTGCCAGCCCTGGCTCCCTCAGACACCTCCCAGCCCCAGCAATGACCCTGTCCAGGGACCGGAGCCTCCCAGCATGGCTGCAAGGCCAGAGCCTGTGGGATTCCCTGCCCTGGGAGCAGGGAGATGGTCCCTGGGGATTTGCCAGGCTCCCTTATCAGAGCTCTGCCACCCTGGCACTGCTGTGCCGTTCTCTCACTGGCTTCAGCTGGAAGTCAGTCCCTGGATCACGCTTCTGGCCCACCATCAGAAGGTTGGAACTGGAGCTCAAGATGCAAAAGTGAGGTGGGATGAATTCCCAGCTTGCTACCCTTAAAAACCCCCTCATTTCCTCAGGGATCACTGCAGGGAAAAAGGAGTTTGGAAGAAAGTTTAGAAATGTCAAGAGAAAAACTCAGCATGTTTTTGGCCCAAAGTGATGCGTTGTCATCTCAGAGATTTCACGTTGATTAAAAATTCACACACTGAGAGCCAAGCAGAAGCGCTTGGGAATGATCCGCACAGGGATTGGGGCTGGGAGCGAGCAACTGCTTGAATTTGCAGTGGAAAAACAGCAGCCCTGTTTCCTCTGTGGAAAAAACAAACCACTGACGACCTCCGAAAGCTCCTAGTGGCCTTGGCCCAGCAGCGGGGTCTGTCAGGAGGAGCCGATGCTGCTCAGGGCCAGTTGTCCGGCCTGTCATGGCCAGGAGGACATGGCCCTGGGACAAAGGGGTGAAATCCTGGACCTTTGGGTGTGAACTGAGGCCTCTGTGGTGACCACACAGCCAGCACAGGCATGGGAGGGGAATGTTCCCGGGATCTCCTGGCTGCGAATCCAGCGGAAGGCGTAGGCTTGACTCCCTATCTTCTCCGTCACCTCCTCTCCGTTCCCTCCACCCCCAGAGCCAGTTTTAGTCATTTTCCTGGGAAGGTTTCACATCTTCCCACTGCTGAGGACACCTGAAGGGCAGCAGTGGGACAGGAGCTGTGGCGTGGGATGGGTTTGCTTTGTAACAGTGAGTCCGGGGCTGACACAGCTGAGCCCGAGCAGTACAGGGGATCCACCAGGGATGGGGCATCCGATGGGTCCTGGGCAGGCTGGAGGAGTGGGCTCATGTGAACCTCATGAAGTTCAGCCAGGCCAAGTGCGCAGGGTCCTGCACCTGGGTCAGGGCAGCCCCAGCACCAGCACAGGCTGGGGGCTGGCTGGGTTGAGAGCAGCCCTGGGAGAAGGACTTGGGGGTGCTGGTGGTGACAAATTGGATGTGACCCGGCCATGGGCACTGGCAGCCCAGAAACCCCCCTGTGCTGGGCTGACCCCACGGCGTGGGCAGAGGTGAGGGGGGGATTCTGCCCTTCTGCCCACTCAGGTGAGACCCCACCTGCAGAGCTGCCTCCAGCCCTGGGGTCCAACATCAGAAGGATGTGGAGCTGCTGGAGCGAGTCCAGAGGAGGCCATGGAGATGCTCCAAGGGCTGGAGCCCCGTCTGCTCTGAGCCAGGCTGAGAGAGCTGGAGGTGTTCACCTGGAGAAGAGAAGGCTCCAGGGAGAGCTCAGAGCCCCTTCCAGTGCCTAAAGGGGCTCCAGGAGAGCTGGAGAGGGACTGGGGACAAGGGATGGAGGGACAGGACACAGGGAATGGCTTCCCACTGCCAGAGGGCAGGGTTAGATGGGATACTGGGGAGAAGCTTTTCCTTGTGAGGGTGGTGAGCCCCTGGCGAGGCCCTGGCACAGGGTGCCCAGAGAAGCTGTGGCTGCCCCTGGATCCCTGGAAGGTGTCCCTGCCCACAGCAGGGGTTGGAATTGGAACAGGATCTGCAGGCATTACTCAGGGCTGCTGGTGTGGCTGCTCTGTGGGTAGGGTGGGTGATGTGACCACAGGATCATGGATGCTCCAACTGAGCCACCTTGTGCAGCCACAGCCCTCGGACTCAGGTGGGGAGGATCCCAGCATGTCCTGCACAGCTGGACATGGCCTGGTGGGGAGCTGGCAGGGCCTGAGCAGCCTGAGTGGAGAGTGGGTGATGGTCCAAAGGGTGCTCCATGACCTGTGGAGCATGGACCCTCCCAGGACAGCTTGCCAGCCCGTGCTGTGTTGACATAAAAGGTTTCGAAACCATAAAGGTTCCAAAAACACATTGCTGAGCATCCCAGCCTGAAAAGTGCCTTCCTCTGCCTGTTCCTGGCCCTGGGTTTGTTTTGCAGGCAGCTGAGGCTGGAGGCAGGAATCCACAGGGTCCCACGCTGGCCGTGGGAACCCAGCGTGCTGCTGCTGCTGGGGTGGCCAGAGGGGAGCAAACCAGCCAGCCCGGATGCGAGCTGTGGAGCTGTCCGTGTTTGCCATTTCCTGTGTCAGTGCAGCCTTTCCCCTGACTCACAGCCTGGCTTTTCCTCCCACTCCTAAAAAACACAAGTGCAGGTCCCGGCGGGTGCAGGGTGTGGGAGCAGAGGGTCAGAGCAGCCTCACTGCCTGCTGTGAGTGCAGGGATGGGGCATGAGCCCGTGCATGCCTGCGGTGGGTCACTGTCCCTGGCGGGTCCCTGTCACCAGTGTCCCTCCCCACTGCCGGCTCTTCTCCTCTAGCTCAGAGTATGAAATCCTGGTGTCCTGTGCTGCTGCCACCAGCCCTTTGCAAAGCCACCTCCTGGCACAGACAGGGAGCTGGGGGCTGGCAGTGGATCTGTGAGTGGACAGGGATCTGGGGTCTGGCACTGGATCTGTGAGTGGACAGGGATCTGGGGTCTGGCGGCAGATCCATGCACGGACAGGGAGTCGGGGCTGGCAGTGGATCCGTGTGAGGCAGAGACAGGCACATCCCGAGCCTGTCTCAGCCTCCCCGAGCAGCCAGGGCATCCCACCAGCGGCTGCCCGGGGAAGCATCCCCCGGCCGCGAGTGACACCTCCTGTCTCTTCCCCGGGTGGCGGTGACCAGCGCGGTGACCGGCGGTCATGACAACGGAGACGGGCCCCGGCTCGGAGGTGAGGAACGCGCAGGAAGAGGCTCCGCAGCAGCAGCTGCAGGCGGCCGCCCAGGGCCCTCCGGCCGCGCCCAGCCCCGCCGGCCGTGACACCGACCCCAATGAGAAGCCCGGGGCACAGCCCGACACCCGGAACATGGAGCCGGTGAGTGGGGCACGGCCGGGGCTGTGACAGGGGACGGGCAGGAGCAGCATAGCGGGGGACGTGCCACCGCTCGCCGCTGCCCGTGGTGCAGGAGCCCAGGGAGGCGGGCACGTCCCCGGTGCCCGAGGGGGACATCCCCGAGAGGAGCCCCTCAGCCTGGGCGGGGGGTGGGCTCTGCCCGCTGCCCCAGCTGCCCGCGCAGCTCCTGGCAGGCGGGACAGGCAGCAGGAGCCGTGTGGCAGCCCGGAGTGCCAGCGGGGTGGGAATGGCACTGCTGGCCGGGGCACGGAGAGGGAGTGGCAGTGGTGTCATGTCCCCAGATGAGCTGGCCCGGGCAGGGCTGGCAGCCCCGGCTGCAGACGGTGTTGGCTATGGAGCTGCTGGGGAGCTGAGCTGCCGCACTGGTGGTTGGGCAGGGAGGATTTGAGTGCTGAACTGACCCCAGGTGCCCATTTTCCAGGGACCTGGGCTGTGCTGGCAGTGTGGGTTGGTGGAACTGGCCTGGGCTGGGGACTGCCCCTCACCAGCTGCCCTGCTGTGCTGTGCAGAGCCTGCCCCCTCTGCCCTGTGTCCCTGTGGCAGTGGTGCCAGGTAACCCTCTGCGTGTCCCCGCTCCAGGGCACAGACATGGAGGACAAGGACTACAGTGAGACTGATGGACTCTCTGACAAAACAACTCCCAGCAAGACCCAGAAGTCACCCCAGAAAACCACCAAGAAAGTGAAGAGTGCCCTGTGCAGGGTGACCCTGCTCGATGCCTCTGAGTACGAGTGCGAGGTGGAGGTGAGTCCCAGATCTGGGGGCCTGTGCTGGCACCAAGGAGGGGACACTCCTGGGATCCTGCCCAGTCCAGAGAGTCCTCAAGGACAGGACTCTTCCTAGGACAGCTTTGTAGTACCTCTCTCCTAGGGAAAAAAGCACCCACAGAAATAGCCATTTAAGCTGAAATTTCAAAATGAATTTAAAATCTGAAAAGAAAGACCCTTGCAGGGAATTTCAGCCCAGTGAAACCAAATTTAGCAGCTACTCACAAGAGAAAACAGTGTCTAAGTCAGAAGCTTAATGGCTGGGGATAGAGCTCTGCCTGGCAGTTCAGGCACCTGGCAGTGGCTGCAGGGAGGGACAGAGGGGACATACACACCTGGCAGTGGCTGCAGGGAGGGACAGAGGGGACACACACACCTGGTGGTGGCCACCTGAGCACTGGGAGATGCTGCAGGGCTGCTTCAGCCACCATCAGCATGGGCACCTCTCCCTTCCAGGACAGCTGGGGGACACCAGGAGTTGGGGCTGGTGTCTGTGGAAGGCTCTGGTGGCCCTGCCATGGCGACAAGGCAGCAGGGAGCAGAAGGACATGCCAGGAGCCCCTGTTCCCATCTCCAGCACTTGCTGCTGTCTCCTGTCCCCCGGCTGGGAAGGCAGCACTGCTCCGACCTGCACCATGAGCCAGGAGGGAGGGAGGGACATTTTTAAGGACTGACAATTTTGCTTAAAAATGAAAAGCTGAGGTTGTTCGGGAGCCTGAAGCTCAGGGTTCTGAGAGCCTTTGCCAGAGAGGCCTTTGCCCTGGCTCTGGCCAGGGGCACAGGGGTGTTTGCTGGCAGCACGGAGCAGATCTGTGTGAGGGTCCTGCCTGCCCCAGGGCTCGGCTGCCTGGCATCGATGAATGGAGGGGGTGGAGCAGGGAGCACCTCGAGGCTGGCTGAGGGGTCTGGCCCCTGCCCATGGCACAGGAGCAGGGCCTTTGGTCCCCGTGCTCCAGCAGCCCTGCTGTCACTTTAGCAGTAAAATTGGTCACAAAGCTGTGGAAAGATGGGTTGGCACCAGGATGAAAATCTTCCTGAAGAAAGAAAGGAGCGGAGCGTCCCAAGGGCTCACGAGCCCTGGCAGAGTCATCCTTCCCCTGGCTTTCCCTGGAGCACTGGCCAACCAAACTGGGATGGCAGGAGAATCTCAGGTCACAGCTACTGGCAGAGCAGAGCAGAGCAGAGCAATGCCTCTCACCATGTCACCCAAGGATGTGGTCAGCTGCTCTTTTTAAAAAAGCCACCTGGGACACAGGGGAGAGGGTTTGGGGTAGGAATGCTGGTGCTGTATTTCTTCTTTCTTTCTGGCAGAGCCTGTTGGAATAGTTGTGCCTTGTCCATGTGCTTTAATTAAACCTTAATTCAATAAAAATCCAACAGGAGAGTCAAACTGTTCAGTGTGACACCCTAGCACATGCCATGGGTGAGCCCCTGCCTTCAAACCCAGGCCAGAAGGAGGGAGAAGACCCAGGAAGGGTGATGGCAACTGCTGGAAAAGCTTTGGAGGGCAGCAGGAGCCCAGGCTGTGCTGCTTGGTGCCCTGGGCTGCCATCCTGGGGGCACCTGGTGGCAGTGCTCCAGTGAGTAGATGCCTTGGAGAGGGGAGATGGGAGCTGCCAGGCTGGAAATAGGGGAGATACACACTTGGGAAGGGTTGTTCTTCCATGGCCGTGAACAAGCCTGGGCCTTGGTGCCATCGGTAACGAAGGGAAGTTCAGAGGAATTCAATTCCCATCCCTGGAGTTCAAGGCCAGGTTGGACAGGGCTTGGAGCAGCCTGGTCTAGTGGAAAGCGGAGGTGGAACTGGACTGGAATCTTTAAGGTGCCTTCCAGCCCAAACCATTCTGGGATTCGTTGATGCCAAGGGTGCTCTCCATCAGTCCACATGGCCCTGGCTCTTGGTCGCTCTTGTTTGTCATGCTGTCCTTGGGGACCCAGCCACCACTGCCACCAGGAGGCCATCCCGGGTGTCCCCACAGTGGTGCCCCATCTCTGCAGCCCTGGGACACCCTTTGGCACCGCTTTGGGGACACCCGGGTGATCCCGGGGCTGCAGGACTGGGATGTGATGAAGCCCACACTGAGTGAGAGCACGTTTTGGTGGTCACCTGGAGGGTGTCCAGGAGCCCAAGGGAGCAGCTGACCATCAACTGTCCATGTCTCCGACAGAAACATGCCCGAGGCCAGGTGCTCTTTGACATGGTGTGCGAGCACCTCAACCTCCTGGAGAAGGACTACTTCGGCCTCACCTTCTGTGATTCGGACAGCCAGAAGGTGAGCACGGGGGGGTCCCTCTGCAGCCACCCCCTCCGAGGTGGGGGCCCCTCTGACCTGCTGTCTCCTCATTGCAGAACTGGCTGGACCCCTCCAAGGAGATCAAGAAGCAGATTCGCAGTAAGTGCCCGGGGAGGGTCCATCCTCCCCTGCCCTGGGGTGTCCCGTGGGGCTCCTGGATGGCTCAGTGTGGCTGTCCTGTGGCAGGTCACCTCCCCATCTGCCCTGGAGGGGACCTTTGGCAGCTGGCCTGGGGACAGGGACACTGTTGCTCGTTCAGCTGTTTGTTACCCACCTCTTCTCTTACTTGTGAGAGGCGGGGGGACGAAGGACCCTGTCTGTGCCACTGGAGAGCTGGCTGAGACTTGGTGCTGCTCTGGGCACCACCTGCCCCGTGCAGGGGGGACAGGGAGAGTGGGGGAGAGTGGGGGGGACTTGCTGGGGCAGGTCCTGGGGTGCCTTTGCCATGGTGTTGCCTCGCTGGGGTGGCAGAAGAGCTGTTGCCCAAGGTGTCACCTACTGGCACACAGGAGGCTTTTGCTGGGACACTGAGCTCGTGGCTCCTGCAGCTGTGATGCTTTGCTGTCCCCAGCTCTTTGGGGAGGATTCACCAAGTCGTGCTGGAGTCCCAAGGGCCCCTGGCAGCCTCTGGAGCCCCCTGGCCCCTGCCCTGTGCAAGGCTTGGAGGGAGCAGCGGGATCCTCAGTGGACACATGGCTGCTCCTGTGCCCTGTGTGCAGCCCTGTGGGTGCTGTCCTGAACTGCTCTCTCCCCTCCCCAGGCGGGCCCTGGAACTTCGCCTTCACCGTGAAGTTCTACCCTCCAGACCCTGCCCAGCTCACAGAGGACATCACCAGGTGAGGACCATGGGCCTCCTTCCCAGGGAGCCCCAGCCTGCTTTAGAGAGCACCAGGTTCCTTCCCAGGGAGCCCCAGACTGCTGCAGGGTGCACAAGTCTCCTTCCTGGAGAGCCCCAGCCTGCTCCAGGGGGTCGAAGACCTTCCCAGGAAGCCCCAGCCTGCCCTGGGGGGCACCAGATTCCTTCCAGGGGAACGCCAGCCTGCTCCCCTGCCCCATTCTGACCCTGTGCCCCTCCTGCAGATACTACCTGTGCCTGCAGCTCCGTGCCGACATCATCACGGGGCGCCTGCCCTGCTCCTTCGTCACCCACGCCCTGCTGGGCTCCTACGCCGTCCAGGCCGAGCTGGGTGACCACGACACCGAGGAGCACGTGGGCAACTACGTGAGCGAGCTGCGCTTCGCCCCCAACCAGACGCGGGAGCTGGAGGAGCGCATCATGGAGCTGCACAAGACCTACCGGTGAGCCCCAGGAAGGGACAGCACGGGACAGCTGCCCCACGCCCCTGGGACGCCCAGCCACGTGTCCCCCTCTCTGTCTCCCTGCAGGGGAATGACCCCCGGGGAAGCAGAGATCCACTTCCTGGAGAACGCCAAGAAGCTCTCCATGTACGGGGTGGACCTGCACCATGCCAAGGTACGGGGATGGGGGCTGCCAGAGCGCTGCCCTTTCCCAGCCTGCTCCTGCCCACCCTTCCTCCTGCAGGGAAGGTTCCTGGCACGGCTCTGGGTGGCACCAGAGAAGCTCCAGAGATCAACCTCCACCAACCTGGCGTTCAGTGCCCCCTCTGCCAGCCAGGCCCTCGCAGCACTCTGCAGGAAGGACGTGGCACTGCTGGCCAGGCTGGCTCTTGCCGAGCTGCTGAGCTGTCCCCTCCTGTCCCCTTGCCTCCTCCAGGACTCGGAGGGCATCGACATCATGCTGGGCGTCTGCGCCAATGGCCTCCTCATCTACAGGGACCGGCTGCGCATCAACCGCTTCGCCTGGCCCAAGATCCTCAAGATTTCCTACAAGAGGAGCAACTTCTACATCAAGATCCGGCCGGGGGAGGTGGGTGCCAGGCACTGGTGCAGCCCCTGGGTGCCTGTCCTGAGGGACTGGGGCTGATGGTGAGGATTTCCTCACCTGGCTCCGGCCTCTGCTCCAAGGATCCCACGTTTATGACCATGCTGGCCAAGAGAGCACGTCTCCTGTGGCATGGATTTTCTTCTATGTGCTCTTGTGACTTCAGCAGCTGAGGGACCCCAGGATCCCATCCCTGACAGACACCGTGACCCTGCTGGCACAGGGAGCTTGCTCAGAAATAGGGGCTGAGGGCCATTTTTGTCACATCTTCACAAAAAATAATCCGGAAGCTTTTTCATTCATTTTCAGACTTTATTTTCACTCTTTTATGGTGGGAAAATGCATTTCCACCCACGTGTTCCAGCAGGCTGGAGGGCAAGGACAGCACACCTGGGAGTGATGCCCTCAGACCAAAACAGCTGTAAAAGCTTTTTGTTTCTTGAGGGAATTTACCTTGCCCTGAAAAGCCATTTACAGCTGAGGAAAGTGCTTTGGCCAGAGGTGTAGGGTGTATCCCATCACCCTGCTGGGCATGGTGCTGGGCATGGACCATCCCAGCATGGATTTGAAGAAGATTTTTTGGGGTTTTTTGCATGGTTGTGGCTCCTGCCGGGGGAAACCCGAGGGCCTTGGCAAGGTGCTGCCCTGCCACATCCCCCGGGGCAGGATGTGCCTGTGACAGCCTGTCTCTGTCTCCCCCAAGTACGAACAGTTTGAGAGCACCATTGGCTTCAAGCTGCCCAACCACCGCTCGGCCAAGAGGCTCTGGAAGGTCTGCATAGAGCATCACACCTTCTTCAGGTGAGGAACCTTCTCCAGGCCTCCTTTCCCAGAGGCAGACGCTCCTGCTCCTGCCACGGTGGGTGCACACGGGGGGCAGTGCCGGGGGACCTGACCGGGGCTCGCTGACACCCTCCCACCCCTGTGACCCCTAGGCTGGTGTCCCCAGAGCCACCCCCCAAGGGCTTCCTGGTGATGGGCTCCAAGTTTCGGTACAGCGGGCGCACGCAGGCGCAGACGCGCCAGGCCAGCGCCCTCATCGACCGCCCCGCACCCTTCTTCGAGCGCTCCTCCAGCAAACGCTACACCATGTCCCGCAGCCTGGACGGAGGTACGGCCCGCCTGCCACAGGGAGGGACGCTGCTCCGACGGCAGCAACGAGAGGAAGCTGCCCGGCCTCGCTGGGCGGGGTCACAGCAGCATCAGGCTTCCTTCTGGAGGCTGTCCCCAGCCACATCCCCTGGCACAGGGGCTGTCCCCTCCCCAAAGGGTAGCTCAGACTGTGCATGAGCAGGGGGGACATGGCAGGGCCGGGGTCAGGCAGCTCAGGGACACATCACCCCCTCCCCTGTGCCCTAGGACCTCTGGGACCATCTGCCCCAGGTGTGAGCTAGCAAGGGCCAGGGGGCTGGGGCAGGAGCGGGGTGGCAGGGCTGGGGTGACCCGGCTGTCAGAGCTGGCGGGGGCCAGGGGCGCTGGGGCAGGAGCAGGGTGGCAGGGCTGGGGTGACCCAGCTGTCAGAGCTGGCAGGGGCCAGGGGCGCTGGGGCAGGAGCGGGGTGGCAGGGCTGGGGTGACCCGGCTGTCAGAGCTGGCGGGGGCCAGGGGCGCTGGGGCAGGAGCGGGGTGGCAGGGCTGGGGTGACCCGGCTGTCAGAGCTGGCAGGGGCCAGGGGCGCTGGGGCAGGAGCGGGGTGGCAGGGCTGGGGTGACCCGGCTGTCCCCCGTGGGCAGAGTTCTCGCGCCCAGCCTCCGTCAGCGAGAACCACGATGCCGGGCCTGAAGGTGAGAAGCAGGATGAGGACGGTGAGTTTGGCAGCAGGAGACGCTCTGAGATGGAGGATGAGGAGGTGACCACCCCGACGAAGATCAAGGAGCTGAAGGTACAGCCGAGGTGGGCAGAGGAGGGTGGGGGTGGAGGGGTCGGCAGGCAGGGCCCGGGCGCAGGCAGCAGGGCAGGGCTGCAGGCAGGAAGGGTCACCTCGGGGCAAGGTCCCCGCAGCCCTGTCGGTGTCAGCTGTACCCCAGGCTGGTGGCACCCTTGGAATGTGGCTCTTGGCCCCACCAGTGGAAATGGAACTGTCACAGGGGTTCGGCTTAACTTGGATTCCCCAGAGCCTGGAGGTGGTCTCAAGGCTCATCCCCAGGCAGGGCTGGACCTGGAGCAGTCTGGTTCTGGGCCAGGGACGGGGATGGGGACAGGCTGAGCACATCAGTGCCCACCACTGCCTGGGCACAGCCCACCTCCTCCTGCCCTGGTCCCTGGGCTGTCCCAGCCCATTTCAGCCCCATGCTGGGAGGGGAGGGGGGTCCCTACCAGCCCATCAGCTTAACTGTGGTGTTTGTGACAAGTGCCCTCAACTGACCCTGCTGGTTACTTTTAACCCTCTCTTTGCTGCCAGCCGGAGCACGAAACAACCCCCAGGCACAAGCAGGAGGTATTCTCTCTCTGGAGTATCTTAGTCCTCATTGGTGCATCATATTGTCCATCCTTCCCAAAACAAGTCCGTGTGTCACCCTATTTACTGGAATACAAGATGCACAGGGCCAGGGGTTGGGTGCTGGAGGAGCCTGAGGAACAGACAGCTGGGGATCAGCTGTGGCATCTTCTATCCCACTAAGTAAGGTGGTCCTGATCATACCTGTGAGCAAGAGCCCTCCCAAGGGCAGGAGAGCCCCTGGCCCATTGGGATGACCTGGCTTCTGCTCGTGTTCCTGACCCAGCCATGTCCTCGCCGTTGTGTCTCCTCTCCTGTGGAGCTGGTCCCATCCTCCCGCTGGCACCTGACCACGCTCTGCTCCTGCCTGACCCAAACTGCCTCATCCCCCCCCTGCCCAGCTCTCCTGCAGCCCCCTGAGAGCTGGGCTGGGGCTCCCCAAATGCCGTGGCTGCCATCCCACCCCCACAGAGGCCAAGAGGCTCTGAGCTGCCTGGGGGGGCCAGCACTGACACCAGCCCTGTGCCTGCCTACCCTGAGAGGGGCTGAGCAGAGAGGGAGGCTGAGCCCTCCCTGCCCAAACTGTGCCTGTGGTGGCCCCTCAGGAACGATTTGTCCTGGCTTCAAATCCAGGGCTGCTCCCTGGGGGATCCCCTCTGTGAGTAGAGGTCCCAGCTGGAGCTGCTAACGGAGCAAGCACGGCCAGGGGATGAGGTTGGCCACGCTGGCACCACCCAGTGCAGCCCCGCCGGGGGTGGGCACCGGCCCCGACCCCCGCCCGCCTCATCGCTTGCCCACTGCATGTGCATGTGCTGCGCCCAGCCCAGAGGTGGGCACACCTGAGCCCTCCTCAGCTTGGACATGCAGGGCCAGGGCGGGACTTCTCCCGAGCTGTGCTGGAAAATTTGGTGGGGCTTTACCTGGGACTCTCATGGGTCTCTGCTCTGTTGCCGAGGAGGTACCGGGGAGGTATTTAAGGGCCTCCTTTTGAACCTCAGGAGAGCTTTGGGTTTGGGTTGGAGGCAAAAGCCGGGTTCCTACTGGGAGCCGGTTTGCCCACCTCTGCGGCAGGACGAGGGGGCCACCCCGGTGCCTGTGCCCTCACCGAACCACGCTCCGACACCTGACCCCTCTCCCCTGAGCGCTCTGAGCTGTCCTCTCTCCACAGCAGATCAGACCCACCCCACCCTGGGCTGGTCCACAGGGATCCAGGCCTGGATCCATGCTGGACATCCTTGCCCAGCCCTGGACCTCCACCCCTTTGTCAGAGCCTGCTCTGGAGGAGCTCTGCTGGAAACGCCTGCCCTTCTGGGACAGAGCCTGGGCCCCCTTTGTGCCTGGCACCAGAGAGCAGCACAGGCTGCTGGTGTTTCCAGCAGGGCCCCATTCCTTGCTGATCCCCAGGGAGAGCCCGCTCTCCCCTCCAGGAGGCTTTAGCTCATTCCCAGCCAGGTGGACACAGAGCCCTGGAGATGCTGCCAGGCCATGCCGTGCCCTTCACCTGCCACACACCTTCGGCCCTGTGCTGCCCTTCTGCTGCTGCCTGCAGTGAAAGAGCTGCTCCCTCTCCTACAGTGAGACCTGCAGACCAGGGTGCTCCATAGCACTCCTCGTTTGGCTCCCAAGACCCTAAATTCCAACCCAGTGTGAAGCTAACCCTCCCAGTGCCCCTGCTCATCCCTTTGGACTTGGCTGCTGCTTTAACCATCGCTCTCTTCCTCTCTGCTTCCCAAGTTTTTAGACAAGCCAGAGGATGTTTTGCTGAAGCATCAGGCCAGCATCAATGAGCTGAAGCGGACCCTGAAGGAGCCCAACAGCAAACTGGTTCACAGGGACCGGGACAGGAGGCTGCCTTCCTCACCAGCCTCTTCCTCACCCAAGCACGAGGACGAAACACCAAAGGGAACCCCTGAAAAGGCCACTGAGGTTCGTTCTGCTGCTTCTCTTCCAGAGAGGATCAGGATCTGTTGGGGAGGAGTCCCACAGCTCGGGGGCTCTGTTCCTGTGCTGCCCTGAGAGAGCATGGTGGGAGTGACGTGCTGGGGACAGGGGTGTTGTCTCTTTTAAGTTTTTGAACCATTTTCACTGCTGGGGGGGATCTCCTTGGCAGGGGACTGAACAGCTCTTGTCTGCAGCTGTTTTGGGGCTACCTGAGAGGTGGGCTGTGGCTCTGGTGGCCCATGGGCCACCATGGGGTGGGGTTTTGCTCACCTTTGTCACGAGCAGCCTGTGGGGCAGTGCCAGCGCAGCCCTTACCTGGGGGTGTCCCTGGCACAGCAGGACCAGGCCCCTGTGCAGAGGTGCCCTGTGGTGCTCTCAGCAGTGGAACCTGGGTGGTGGGAGGAAGTGGAAGATGAGTGGTGCCACGCTGGCATCCCACACTCACATCCTCCCTTCTGGGCATTGTGCACGCTGGCTTTGCACTGAGACCACGGGGGCGACAGGAGAGCGCTGGAATTGGGGTGCCAGGACAGAGCCCACAGTGCTGGAGGGGTGTAGACGTGGCACAGCTGGGCTCTGTGCAGGCAGCATGCGACAAGAGTGTCCCCACTGCCAGCCTGGATGCCCTGTCCCTGCCAGGGACCCTCATGCCTGCTGTCCCCTCGGCGGGGCT
Source organism: Mohoua ochrocephala (assembly GCA_013398855.1). Classification (NCBI taxonomy): domain Eukaryota; kingdom Metazoa; phylum Chordata; class Aves; order Passeriformes; family Acanthizidae; genus Mohoua; species Mohoua ochrocephala. Next base: position 19,522 of record VZTA01014013.1, on the reverse strand, counting down.
CCAAGCCAGTGCCGTGCCCACAGCAGGGGACGTGGCTCTGGGAGGGTGGGTGCCACATGTGGGGCTGCTCTGGTCTGGCTGCCCCATGCTGTGGAGAGGGCACGGGCTTTGCAAGGAATTCGGGATGTGCCCGTGCTCCTGCTGGGCCCAGGAGATCGGGGCTGCAAGAGGGGCTGTGGCCCCTCAGCAAAGCGCTCGGCTGGGAAGAGGAAGAGGGGCTTTCCCCCACAATGCTTTTACCATGGAATGTGTCAGGTGCAGAGACGTGAATGGAGCATCTAGAGCTGGCACAGCTGTGACCTCTGTCCATCTATCTATCCATCTTTCCATCCTTCCATCCATCCATCCATCCATCCATCCATCCATCCATCCATCCATCCATCCACCTCCCTGCCCACCCTTTGTTCCTTCATTCCTTCTCAAATTCTCCCTTTCTCTCTCTCTCTCTCTCTCTGTCTCTGTCTCTCTGTCTCTGTCTCCCTCTCTCTCTCCCCATGGGTGCTGGGGTTTCCGTGCTGGCACAGACGATGGAAGAGGACACCTTAGACGATTTTGCATCTGAGCATGGAGCTTCCCTAAGCATGGAGTCTTTCACGCAGAAAAGCCTTGTCTCCTCTCCTGAGGTTGTCACCATCCCCTTTCCCCCCCACCCCTCACTCTCACCGTGGGGGTCTCCAGCCTGCCGAGGGGGTCTTGTGCCCTCTGAGCAGAGCTGCCCGTGGGTGGGTCCCCTCTCTGGTGACAGGCAGGACCCCTCCCAGGACAGGGCTGTTGGCGAAACCTCTCCCGTGGCTGTTCCTGTTGGGCTCTGGGATGTGCTCCTGGAGAGAGCTCCCAGTGCTGGTGTGGGGCTGTGCTGGAGCCCAGTGCTGAGGGTCCCCAGGCAGGGGTGACCCGGTGGCCTGGTGCCAGCAGCCTCAGGCTGTCCTGGCTGCAGCTGGCGTTCCCTAGGCCCAGGCACCCTGGCAAAGGGCATCCTTGGAGGCGTCCTTGGACCCCTGTGTGTGCACAGCCAGGTCACGCTCCATCAGCGTGAGGGATGTGAGCTCTCAGCACCCTCTGTGCGTGGGTTTAGCTCAGGGGAGGGGACAGCCAGGAGTGGTGCCTTCGCTGAGCAGAAGCAGGCTGGGGTTTGAGCCTTGGTTCTGGCAGGGTTGGCGCCAGGGACACGTGGTGCTGGGACACTTGTCCTGCCTGAGCACCCCAGGGAGGGGCAGCGGCAGAGGGGTGGGGGACAGGCTGGGTGCACTCTTGCTCCATGTGGATGGCCCTCAGTCCATGCAGAAGTCACTAGCACGGGCAGGAGCCTGAACGTGGGCTGGCTGAAGCAGTCCCCAGGAGGCAGGGTGGGTGTCAGGGAGGGCTTGGGCACAGCCTGGGCTTCAGCAAGGATATGGCACCTTCAGTGGAGCAGCAGCATCTCCTGGTCCATGCTGGCACCCTCCACGTTCCAGTATTTTGGAGCTGGAGGACAGAAGCAGCAGCTGTGAGGTGCACACACATCTCCCGAGCCAGTCTTGCCCTCGGCGTGCCCGGCCTGAGCTGGGGTGCAAGTGCTAAGGTGGCCTCGCCAGTGGTTTCCCTGCAGGCATCTGTGACTGAGACTCAGCCCTGACACGTCCCCATGGATCCCCACAGGCCAGAGCCCGCTGTCTCCATGAGAGATTCATGGCCCCAAAGGGTGATGGCACGAGGATGGCACATCTGCAGAGCCTGGAGCTCTCATCACTGCCAGAACGTGCCCTGGTGCCCATGGGCTTCAGGCCCACTGAGGTTGGGTGGTCTGTCACTCCGGTCACTTCCACTCCTCTGTCCCCACTCCTGCTGGAGGACAGGAACACTGGGCCAGGCAGTGCCAGGAGCCTCTCCAGCTCCCTGTGTTGTCCCACCATCTCAGATTCCCTCATTATCCTTGCCTGAAGCTCGTGCTTTCCCCACAGGTGAGCTAGGTCTCCCTCAGAGCAGAGAAGGGCAGCAGGGGCACTGAAGAGTGCCCAGGGGAGAAGTGTCCTGCGTGCCCGGGGCTCTCCGAGGTTGTGGCCCCCGTTGGCAGGGCAGAGGCTGTCTCTGCTCCCTGGGTCACCTCTTTCCTTCTGTCTCTTGTGCTGCCTAGGCCACAGTGGGAGTGTCCCAGCTGCTCCTGTCCCTAGAGCAGATGTGGAGGGAGGGAGGGACGGCAGGGAAGTGTGAAAGTCACTTTTCCCTTGGGAATTCAAGGCTGGTCTCTGGACAGACCCTTCCCAGCATCATCCCTTTGGAGGCAGCTCTGCTGTGGCTCCATCCTCCAGCCCACTGGCCTCCAGAGTTCATGAGTGCCCTGCTTCCCTGGGGGATGTGCCCCAGCATCCAGAGATTTGTTCCAAGCATTCCCCAGAGCCCAAAGGCTCTGGAGACACAAGGGCTGCCCTGAGCTGTGGCTGGAGCTGGCACTGAGCCCTCCAGAGCAGAGTTCGCATCACACCAAGGAGGAGCCGGATGTCCCTTGAGCTGGGCTGTGCTCATCTCAAGAGTCTGAGGAGAAGGAAGAAGCTGGTTTGGAAATAAATCTGAAGCTTTGGGGTTTTCCTGACTGGTGAAGAGGTCCTATCATGGATGAACACGTTCCAGGCTTCAGACTTTTTGATCTATAACATTTATCTTGGGCCTTAACTCAGAGGAGGAGCCTGAAGAAACTCATCCCTTTTGCCCAGGGGAGGTCTCCTCCGAAGGACTCTGCTTTGCAGCCGGACAAGAGGGATGGAGAGGGCTTTGCGAGGAGATTTGTACATGTGCCCACAACCTGTCCATCCTTGTCCTGGCTGGACAAGGGACAGCAGGGCAGGACCAGGAGCAGGAGAGAAGCCGCTGCACCCTCAGGAAAGTGAGCGGCGTCCTGGCTGAGCCTGCTGTTCCTGCTGAGCGGAAGGAAGGAGCCCTGAGGGAATGCCAGACACCAGCCTGGGCTGCCCAGCAGCCTGTGGAGCCTCCCAGTCAGGGGTGATGCTGCTGTCATGGGTCAAACCCAACTGGGAACGAGCACGGTGCAGCCCGCGGCCCCTGGCAGGCACTGATGGGCTCTGTCCCGATTTCCATGGGCTGGGAAGGAACAAAAGCTGCGTTGGAGCAGGTGTGGAGGAAGGGAGCTGGGGAGCAGCTGGTGCAGGGTAAGGGGCTGTGGGAGAGGCTCGTGCTGGAGGGGGCTGGGGTCAGGTCTGCAGAGCCGGCTGCTCAGTGGGGCTGCCTGGCCAGGGCAGAGTCCCTGCCAAGGATCCCTCTGGCACCAGAGGAGGAGGGTGCCCTTGCTGCCCATCCCCGGGGGTGTCCTGGCACTGCGAGGAGCTGGCACCTCCCTGCCCTCAGGGGTAGGGTGTTCTCTTGGGGGCTGTACCCCACCGCAGCCCTCGGGTACTTCCCTGCAGGCTCCCGGGGATTTTGGGGGGCAGAGGGAATCTTGGCAGAGCCTGGGGCAGGGGCAGGCAGAGGCAGGGCCTGTGGCACTGTGCCGAGGGAGCTCTGCTTCCTCTGGCACCTGGCAGAGAAGGCAGCAGCTGGGAATGGCATTTTTCTGCTGGGGGCTTTCACTGATTTCTGATTTCCTTGTGGGAGCTCTTCCACTAGTAACTGGTTTTCCTCCTTTCTTTCTCTCCTCTAATATTATCTTCCCTTCCCTCCCTCTGGCTCTGCTCCCCTCTGCCCCCCATTTCCCCTTCTCCAGTATCAAACACAGGTGTGCATTTTGGGTGCAGCTGCTCCAAACATTGCCCCTGGCCCCCAGCATGGGGCGAGGCTCACGTTTCCATGGATCACTGTTCCTGGTTGGAGCGGGGAGCGGACAGGCAGCCCCCTCCCTGGGCCTGGAGCGCATCCTGGTGCCCCCGAGGGCCGTCCTTGCCCCTGCTGCGTGCTGTGCCCAGGCAGGCTGTGCCATGGGCAGTGCCAGCCCCATGGGGAGCCCCAGCACTGCCCTGCCAGGGGTGGCTGAGCTGCCTCATGGTGCAGACATTCTCCTGCCGCTCTCTTCCCGTGAGTTATTTCCTACCCGCTGTTCCAAAAGCGGCTGGATTTTAGCAGTGCTTTGTCCTTGGCACTCACGAGGCCTTTAGCTGACGTACAGGATGAGCATGTGGATGTGCAAGGTGTCCCTGGCAGCAATGACCTGGAGTCCCCTGCCAGCAGCACGGTGACATTCCCGCTGTGTCCTGGCAGGATGCTCCGTGGCCTTCGCTCGGTCCTGCTGCTGAGCCCATGGTCTTTTACGCTTCCCAGGGAACCTTTCCCAGGTGACAGTTTCTGAACACTTGGTTTCAGCATGGCTGGGTTCTGAGATGTCCCTGATGAGCTGGAAAGGAGGGATGGCCTTTGGGGAAATCTGAGCTGCAGCATCTGGTAGGAAAGGGACAGGGCCCTGCTGATGGCTTCAGGTGGATTCTTTCCCTGCTCGTGCTCTTGGCAGTCTGACACATTCTTAGGGCACATGGATGAAGCTGAGAGTGAAGCTACCCAAAACCCAGGGCCTTGCTTCCAATGAAATCTCAGCCCTGGGAATTGCCAGAGCCAGCTGAAAACAAGGGGGCAGCCAGCTGTGTGCCCCTGCCTCCGGAGAGACCCCGGTGGCTGTTACTGTGTCTGCTGGGAGCTTCACTCCCGCTCTGTGCCACCAACAAACCCCAGGTATTGCAGCTGTGCCAGGGAGCCACCATCCAGAGCAAAGCACTGTCCCCAGAGAGGACACTGGCTCAGTCCCCAGCGTGGCATCGGCCCCTTATTTGCAGTCCCTCTCTCTATCGATGAGTTGCCAGGCTCTGTATAGAGCCTCAACTCTGGCCTTGATAATAACAATGGTAATAACAATAACAACAATAATAATAATAATAATAATAATGCCAGTGATGATGATGCCAGTGATGATGATGCCGATGACGTAGCCAGCCCTGTGCCAGGCAGACCAGCTGTGCCACTCGTGCCAGCAGCAGTCAGGGCCAGGGTGTCTGATGCGTTTAACTCTTCTTGCTCCAATTGCAATACAGGGCTCGGAGCACTGGGTATTTATAGAGAGAGAAGCCCCTAGGCTGGAAGCTGTAGCTCTGAGGAAAACTCTGAGAGCCAAGACAGAAGAAGCACGTGCAGGGACCTCGGAGGGGAACACGAGTGGGAGCCTGACGAAAGTGGAGGTGACAGTAGGGAAAGCCAAGGATGTGGCAGGCCAGGAAGAGCCGGCAGCTGCAGCCTTGGATACGAGGAAGAGAGCCAAAATGATTGCTAGTCCCGAGGATTTTGAGTCTGTGTGGGAGGATGAGCTCTATGAGAAGGAAAGCAGGGGGGAGCCCAGCCCGGGGGCGGCACATCCGCCCGCTGAGAGCACGGAGGGGGAGCCCCAGGAGCCGGGCAAAGGCGCAGCCATCAGGGAGCCAGGGCTGCCCAAGCCCTGTCAGCAGCCTGAAGAGAGGCAAAGGACCAAGATTTTGGAGCCAGAGCTTCCCCAGGGAGAAGGTGAGGTGCTCTCCAAGGAATGTGCTTCTGCAGCCTTCAGGAAACAGGAGGCCAGAGTGCCACCCACGGCCCCAGAGCTCCTGAAAATTAAAGTGAAGGCTGGCGACGACAGCTCAGAGACTTCTGCAACCCAGAGGATCATCTACTTAGGAGATCCAGAGGGGGAGGAGGACAGTAAAACACACCTGGTCTCGGATACTGGTGGGTGGCTTGGCTTGGAGGAGAGACCAGAAGCCTCAGTAAACACATCCGGGGAGGGATCCGGGCACGTGGCACCCGCAGCAGAAGAGTTCCAACCCCTCTCCTCAGCAGGTCACCAACACAGGACAGCATCTGGAAAACCCAGTGGAGCACCGGAGCCACCTGGGATGGGCTGGGATGGGACCAGCCTGGGGGGACATCCCCTCTCAGAGTGGAAAGAGCTGTCCCTGCAGCCAGAGAAGACACCTGGTGCTGGGGTGCCTGCAGGAGCACCCACGGGAAGTGAAGCCCTGCCATGTTCCTGGGAGGTGGGACCAGAGGAGACAGAGCTGCAGAGCCCACTGGGAGGCTTGGAGCTGTGTGGCCTGGCAGGGGATGGCCCCAGGGCTGAGGAGCACAGAGGGAGCCCAGCACTGGAGGGAAGGGTTGGAGCAGACAGTGACAGGGAGGAAAGTGCCAGAGTGGTTCTTCAGATGGAAGAGATAGAGCCCAAGTTGCCTCCATCATCAGCTGGGTCTCAGCAGGGCTACGCTCACACCGTGGGGTTGGAGGGGGACAAATCCAGTGCTTCTGTCCCTCCACCCCTTCCCCAGAAACCCAGCCCTGTCCCTGCAGAGCCATCTCCGGGCACGGAGCCTCAGGGCACGGACCTGTCCCTGGGCACCAGCCCTGCCAGAGGGGTGGCCATGCCCAAGGGTGTGAGTCCCTCCACGGAGGTGGCACTACCCAGGGGCACTGATCCTGAAGCTGAAGAACAATCCCAAAACATGGGATTTGCCTCATGGAAACCCCACCAGGGGACAAGTCCTGTTACAGGAGAACCACCCCAAACCACAGACACTACAGCAGAGTCGATCCAGGTCAGAGATCCGGCCACCAGCAAGGTGGCCCAGGACATGGACCCTGTCACAGCACAGAGCAGCGTCCCTGCCACTGAAGAGCCACTGCAGGAGGAGAAGCCCATGATCAAAGAGCTCTTCCAGGGCTCAGAGTCAGGGAAGCCGACCAGAGATGAAGGCTCTGGGATGGAAGAACTGTCCCATGACAAAAGCCTTGGCATGGCTGAGCTGCCCCCCATGACAGAAGAAGCAGAACACCGGACTGAGATCATCCTGAGAGACTTGCCCCAAGAGGGCCCCATGGCTGGAGAGCCTCTCCACACTGCAGATCCCAAAGCACGAGAGCCACACCGGGACTCGGAGTTTAATGTGGGACAAGATCCGCAGGGTGGGAGCCGGACAGTCGGAGAAAGCACCGGGGACGGTGACCTGGCTCTGAGGCAGCCGCCGCAGGATGAGTCTCCTCCCAGAGAAGCTGCTGATGTCCCACACTTCCAGTCCCCTGCAGCAAGATTGTGCCAAGGAGGCGAGACATCCCAGCTCTCTGCCCCGGTGAATGAAGGCGGGGCAGGGCAATCAGGTGCTGGGACACATCCAGCGGAGCCTGGGGTGTTGGTGTGCCTGGCTGGGCTGGCAGGAGCTGCATCCCGGGAGCACGAGGATGCCACCGTGGCCCCAGGAAACCAGCAGGACAGCGAGAGCTACAGGGAAACCTACGTGGCCTCCAAGATCAAGATGTTTCAGCAAAGCGAAGTGGAGCGAAGGGCGGCCCAGGAGGGACAGGAGCGTGTGCCTGAGGCTGAGACATTGGTGACAGCCACGGGGAAGACAAATCTGGCACAGGACGTGCCTTTGAGCACCGGCCTCGCCTCACCCCCTGCAGTGGCACCTGTGTCCAGTGTGGGCTCCTTGGCTCTCGGGCAAGGGGCTGGTTCAGGAGACACCTCCCAGCCTCGCTCCTTGCAGGAAAATGTCTCTGTTGACCCCGAGCACGAAGAAGACAGTGCCGACCTGGCCTCGCCCGACTCCGGCTGCGAGCTCACCCTGGTCGAGGCCGTGGTAACTCCACTGAACCGTCCGGACGGGACGTTCGTGCGCATGTTCTGTGGCTCTGCCCGTGTCCAGTGGCTCCTCACACATCCATTGACTGGCAGCAGGCGCTTTGCATCCCTGTCCTCTCTGTCTGTGTGTGTGGTCAGGCTTTACTGGCTGCATGTTCGGCCGCTGCCCAGTCAGTTCATCAGCTTTTGTTTCGCGCCCCCCCCCAACATTTTGGCTCCCTGGAGAATGCCGCTCGCTGAACCCAGGAGAGGCACCCGAGCTCCATGCCCGGGAGCAGGAGAGAGTGCCGGGGGGTGGCCAGAGGAGCTGGGACTGTCACGGACACGCAGCCCCAGCAGTGGCGTGCCCACGCTTCCAGCTTCACCCCTGCATTTCCTACGTTGGTTGATACCCTTTCTTGCTTATCTCCCACCCTGCCCTGCCTTCAGCAAGCTGGTGGCTGGGTGATGGAGTAGCTTCCCTCGCTCTTGTGAGCACTAGAGCCGCTCCTGCAGAGTTCATTTCCTTCCGACTAACCCTTTTCTCTAATGCAGAGCAAATCTCAGGAACCAAGTGGGGAAGAAAAGGATTTATGTGACCCATCAGTAAAATCCAGCCTGAAAGAAGACAATGTAAAGGCTGCTGTTCCAGTGGTCTCGCAGGTCTCAGTGCTGTTTTGCTAAGTGCTTCTCCCGGCAGTGCGAGCACTCGCCCCGTGGCCAGGGCTGTGCTGCCCCTCTGCTCCCCTTGCAGGGCTCTCTGTGTGTATTGGTCAGACACACACCCTCAACACGTGTCTGCAGGCGTGTTCCTCCGGGGCTGCTGGACACCCTGTGTTCCCCCCATACCTCTCAACCTCCCGCAGTGCCAAGGGAGGGGTGTGTCAGCACAGCTCGGCCGTGGGGGGATGGCTCTGGCTGCAAACACTCGGAGCAGAGGCCAGGGTTTCCTCTGGCATCGGTGGGCTTAGAGCTGTTCCTAAGGGACAACTGGGTCTAGATTTCCCATGGCTTCACGGCAAAGTGTGGCAAGGGGACACGTCCCCTCCGATGGCGGAGTTGAGAGGTATGTCTGTGTCTGGAGAAGAGTGGATGGAGGGAGGTCATCCCTTGGCTCTGGCCGTGCTGTCAATTACGCTGACCAGGTCACCCTGAGACTCACCTGAGGCCTCTGGAGGGGCAGGTGGTGTCAGTGGGGCAGACTCACCCCGGGGCAGCTGTTGGGCTGGACCTCCCCCCGGGGTGAGGCTCCACAGGATGCTCAGTGGAATTGGCTCACTCCTCCTCAGTGGAATTGGCACCCTCCTTTGCTTCTCTCTCACCGTGCCTGGCTGATGGGCCCTTTCCTTTCAGACTCTTCTCTCTTTCTTTCCCTTGTTTGTTTTTTTGAGTCACTGACATCCGATAGCCCTGCATCTGAGCTCTTTCTGAATGTCTCCTATCAGACCCATTGTTTTGCATCCATCTGCTTCCACCAGTGCACTGAAGTGCCTCCAAGCTGGCCGAGCTTTTTTTTTCGTGTGACCGAGCCTTTTTGAGATGATTCATTGCCACCAAACTTTCGTTACAATCCAATTGAGTCGCCTTCTCTCCCCCAGCAAAGCCGCTGCTGTCAGAAAGGTTTCGGTCTCCATGCTTGAGTTGTGTTTGACTCTACTCTGTGATGTTTGCTGCAGCCTTCCTCCTCCTCCTCCTCCTCCTCCTCCCGCCATGTCCCCGCCGGCGCTGCCCCGCAGTGCTCACAGGCCCCATCTCTCCACGATTGTGTCTCCTTCAGAGAGCGGGCGTGAGGGAGGGCCCCGAGGAGAGGGTGAAACCGCCCCGGCACAGGGCCCCCGAGAGCGACACCGGCGACGAGGAGCCCGACCAGGAGAAGGACTCGGTCTTCCTGAAGGACAACCACCTGGCCATTGAGCGCAAGTGCTCCAGCATCACGGTCAGCTCGACCTCCAGCCTGGAAGCGGAGGTGGACTTCACCGTCATCGGGGACTTCCACGGCACAGCCTTTGAGGACATCTCCCGGAGCCTGCCCGAGCTGGACAAGGACAAGAGCGAAACGGAGGACGAAGGCCCTGTTTCCTTCCAGCACACTGACAAAGTAGTTCCCGGACTGGAAGTGGATGTCAAAGGCAGGGATAAGGTCTCCCAGCCCAGCCCAGATGTCTCCCAGCCAGAGGTACACAGGGACGCCCAGTGCCATCGTGCCTCCGTGTCCCTTGTGCCCGGCGCTGCCTGGCGGGTGTGCGCTCCCAGCTGGTTTGGAGGAGCATGCTGGCTGCCACCCCCCGCTCCTGCCCGGTGCACGCTGTGTCTGTGTTGCATGGCTCTGTCGCGTGCTTCGTGCATCTGCTAACCAGGAGAAGTCACTGTCACCTCCCGGTCCCTGCGTTCGGCTGCCCCGCCCTTGGCCCCTGGCAGCATGTGCGCCGCAGGGAGGGCACGTGGCACTAACCGTGGGGGCTGTCCTCGTGTCTTGCATGAATTCAGTGACCGGTCTGTGTAGTGCAGAGCCACGTGCTGCCCACTAACCTCTCTGGTCATGCTGGGGCTGGGAGGGATTGGCCTCGTGGAGCCGCTCCGGAGCTCGTGGAGGGTCACTCTGTGCTGGGGGGGATCATAGCAGGGCTAACAAAACTGCATGTGCATGTGTGTGGGGCTGAGTGCACGATAATAGCCGGAACAACAGAACCGGAACAACAGGCCAGTTCCACATGGCCTTGTCTCCGTGCCGGGCCAGGGCCACCTCCGGCCCAGCCAGCCCAGGGCAGCCTCCAGCCCTGCAGGTAAGTCCCCAACGCTGGCCAAGGCTGCTGAGGTTAGTCCAGACCTGAAGCTGGGAAAGAGCTGCAGAATTAGAGGGAGCTGTCTCTGAGCCAGCCTTGAAACCCTGGCGTGGAGTGTCCAGTGCTGTGGCTGTGGGGGATCCGCTCAGGGCCAGTGTGGGCAAGGCGCTGTTGGCTCGGGAGTCCTGAGCGCTGGTGAAGCATCCCCCGTGCAGGAGTCCTTGGCAGCTCCAGTTTCCTGCAGCAGGGCAGTGCTGGCAGCCTGTGTCCATTCCCCCGAGGCTCCAACACCCTGGCTGTATCCAGAGCCATCGGGGAGCTGGTGCAGATCACAAAATGGCTGGGGCACACGAGGGAAACTGGTTTAGTGGGTCTCACTTAGCTTTTGAAGAACTGTTTGTCCTTACCCATGGCGTCTATAAATCTATCCAAAAAATCCCAGGGACAGAGCAGCAGGCCTGATTTGGGGTGTGTAGGTCACAGGGCACTGTGGGTGGTGCCTGTCTGCCCAGGGCAGCAGCCCAGCCCTGCTGTTTGCCCAGGCAGGGCTCAGTGTGACACTCACGGGACATCCTGTGTGTGGCACCTGCGGAGGAGCGGGGCAGGGATGCTCTGCCAGGGGCTGATGCACAAGGAGCACAGAATCAGAATGGTTGGGTTGGAAGGGACCTTAAAGGTCATCTCTCTCCAGCGCCCTGCCATGGACAGAGCACGCAGGACTGTTGGCATCGTGCCCCAGGGCCTGGCTCTGCTGACTCCGCGCTGTTTCTCCTGCAGCCTTCAGCCCCAAAAGTGGACGCTGTGACTATGAAGAAGCCCGAAGCAGAAGGCTCCGCTCCCCATCGGGTCAGCACCACAGACACGGCCCAGGTGACGTGGTGGCTCCGTTCCCATGGCCCTGCTCCCCAAAGCCCCAAAGAGGCTGAGCTCTGAGGCTTCCCAAAGCCTCAGCCCACCAAAGCCTGTCCCTGGCAGCAGCGCTGGGAGGGTGGGGGCTTTGTGGGGTGGTTGGGGGCCTCTGCTCACCCTTGGCTTGCTGAAGTCCCCAAAACACAAACTAAAGCCCACCCAGAGATATTCTCTGAGCATCCCTGGCCCCACCTGCCATGCCACTGGGCAGTGCTGGCACACAGGAACATCTGCTGTGGGTGACAGCCACCAGCTGTGGCCTCATGGCTCTCCTTGGCTTCCTCTGGCAGCAGGGATATGGCCACACTGTCCCTGCAAGCGTCACCCACTCCCTGGCAGCACCTCCAGGCTCACTTGGTTTTCTTTGCCCTGGCAGGTGGACGGAGGCACCCCGGGCAGCAGGGACACCGCCACCACTGCCCCGGCTGGCACCACAGAGACGGCGCTGGCGACCTCAGTAAGCGGGACTGGCCCTTGAGGGGCGAGGGAGCCGCTGTCCCCTGCGGTCCCTCTGCTCCAGCGGGAGTGACCGGGGGTAGCTGTGCTGGGGGGACCCTGCCCCACCGGGGGTGTCTGGAGGGTGGCACCTGCCACGTTTGCCCCAGGCACCTGAGCCAACGTGCCCGTCTGCTCTTCTTTCAGGATCACGACACCAAGGCTGGCAAAGGGGCAGCTCCCACCACAGACCTTCGCTCCCTGTCACCGGTGAGGGGGATGTGGTGCCACCAGCCAGGCCAAGCTGGGGAAGGCAACCCTGTGGGTCTGGGAATGGGTGGGATTGGTCCCACAGGGCCCCCTGCCATGTTCCCAGCACTGGCACCTGGCTGATGTGTTGGTACTGGGACGGGCAGAAGGATGCTCACAAGGTTGGGGAGCAAGATGTCAGGAGACCCTGACCTGTGGGCTTTTTCCTATGCCAGATCCATACCTTGAGCACCTGCCCAAGGAGGATAATTCCCAAAAATACCCCAGTCCCTGGTGCAGTGGGCTGAGATGCATTTAGCCCTGGGCGTCCTGCAGGGTCACCCAAGGCCACCCACAAAGTCTCCTGATTCCCAGTGGAGGTCATGGCCACCAACCATCCTGCCCAGCACAGCCCTTCCTCTGGAAAGGGATTGCTTACTCCATCCCCTCGTTTTGATGGAGTCCAGCCTGGCCAAACACCAGGTGCTGCCCCAGGCTCACCCCTTCGTGCTGCAGGGAGAGCAGAGCTGGCACTGGGGCTGAGGTACCAGTGCAGCCTTCCCAGCCCTTCCCAGCACAGTGGGATGGACAGAGACAGAGGCAGCCTGAGAGCTCTGTCTAGAGTGGCCCTTAGGGTGTGTGGGGAAGAGCCAAAAGCTGCCACGAGACCCTCTGTCCACTGCAGAGGCCCTCTCCAGCAGCTGTGGGCCTGGGATACCTGTGGAAACCTCTCCCTGTCCCCCCCAAACCCTTAGTGCAGTTGGAAACATGACTCAGTGCCTTTTTCCCTTGCCATGCTCTCCCCTCCCATGCTTGGCTGAGTGGGTGCATCCCAGCGAGAAGGTCCTGGCTCTTTGGGAGCTGGTGCTGGGGGCTCCCCCACGATGTCCCCCTGACTCGGCCGCTCCGTGTCCCGCAGATCTCCGGCGGCTCTGGGAAGGAGGTACTCACCAGCATATTCAGCGCCACTGCGGAAACGCTCTCCACTTCCACCACCACCCACGTTACCAAGGTGAGAGCAGCTCCAGGGCTTCCCGACAGCCACTGGAACTAGGGGATGGGTGGATTTATATTGTGCTTGGTACAGCAGAAAGGGCTCCTCTCCTTCCAGCAAGCCCAGAGCCGTGTGCTGACCTGTGGGAATGCGATCCCACAGAGCGCTCCGTTCCCTGTGCACCGCCTGTCCCATCCAGCCAGGTGTGACCACAGCAGGCAGACACAGCCAGGGGTGTGCATCCCGCCAGGGGCAGGCCGGGGGTGGGAGGTGAAGGAGATGAGGCTGCAGCAGAGGGTCTCGCCCATGGCCATTGCATCCCCAGGTTAAATACACGCTCTGCTCCTGGGGAACAAGGGACGGGATGAGAGGAAATGGCCTCGAGTTGCACCAGGGGAGGTTTAGATAGGATATCAGGGAAAGTTTCCTCATGGAAAGGATGGTCAGGCACTGACACAGGCTGCCCAGGGCAGTGGTGCAGTCCCATCCCTGGAGGGGTTTCAAAAATGTGTGGCACCTGGGGACATGGTCAGCAGTGGCCTTGGCAGTGCTGGGGGAACAGTTGGGCTTGGTGATGTCGGAGAGCTTTGCCATCCTCAGTGATTCTGTGATTCTGTAAAGACAGCAGCAGCTCAGTGAGGAGCTGAGCAGCAGGAGGGTGCTCGGCACCTGCCCCCAGCCCTTCTCCTTCCCCCTGTGAGCAGCTGTGTCTCACAGTTCTCCCTGGGCCAAGGGCAGTGGGAGCTCTGCTGACTTCCAGGGCAGTTCCTGAGAGGATGCTGGTGCTGTTCCTGCTCCCGTGGCAGAGTTCCCCTGCCTGGAGCTGGCTGCTGGGACAGGGGGTGAGAGCTCTCCTTCTCCTCTTGCAGACTGTGAAAGGGGGGTTCTCCGAGACCCGGATAGAGAAGCGCATCATTATCACGGGAGATGAAGATGTGGACCAGGACCAGGTAGGAGCAGGGTGCCCTGGCTTTGCCCGGTTCTGGCTGTCCCTGGATGCAGCACTGCATGTTTCTGCTTCTGGCTGAACCTGTTTACCCCTTTTGTCCAAAAACTGACCCCTGAGGCCCCAAACCTGTCCAGCAGGGTGGGTCCCCATGGGTGCAGTGACCCTCAGGCCATGTCCCACCACAAAGCTGTGGCAAAGGTCACATCCCAGTGCAGAACACAGTGATGGCATCACTTTTTTACAGTCATAAACACATTTCTAGGTGCCCTTTCTCTGTTTAAATACTCCAGAGGGGCCACCTCTCTCTTCCAGCACAATCTCACTGCAGGTTGACTCTCTCCAGGTGTGGTGTTTCGCCTCTGCCTCGGTGTCAGAGGACAAAAAGTGACACGCTTTTGTGATGAAATAACAAAGACTGACACAAGTCTTTAGGGCCACAGGGTCATTTTCCTGTGGCCTCACCCTTTGGGATTTGTTGCTTAAGAAAAAAAATAAAGAGATAAGGTAATTAAAAGGCTCTAAAATAATTTTTAGAATTCTAATAATGAATTTGATAATTCCTGTAGATTTTTCTAGTGTTTTCCTTTGCCCAGGTTTCAGTAGCACCTCTGTACAGAAAAACAGCAGAGAAAGGCAGCACATGAGGGCTCCCAATGGTGGATGAATTCCCAATTATGCTGGATTCCCATGCTGGGCTCCAGCCTCTTCTGCCAGGCTGCTGTGGGTTCAGCTCTGAACCCCTGCATCCCTATCCTCCTGGAATCCCACTGTGCTCCCTGGAATCCTCCTCAGCTGCTTTCTGGCTGCAGTCAGGGAGGAATGCAGGAGAGGGAGGATAAATGCTCTCTCTCACCCTTCTGCTTTCCAGGCACTGGCTTTAGCAATCAAAGAGGCAAAACTCCAGCACCCCGACATGCTGGTAACCAAAGCTGTGGTGTACAGAGAAACAGAGCCCTCTCCAGAGGAAAGGGACAAGAAACCTCAGGTAGGTGGAGAAGCTGCCCGGTGTGATTTACACCTGCTGGGTGATGGGGGTGTAACAGGTCCCGGTCTCTGGTCCCCCACCACCACCACAGGTGTTGGCATGGCCAACGGCCACCTGCTTGTGGTTAGGAAGCCACTGCCATGCCACCAAAAGCGATGCCATGCATGTCACCCTGCTGTCCTGCTCAGCACAGGGCTCAGAGGCATTTGATGCAAAAAGGAAAGGACCTGCTCGTCCCCCTGGGGTGGGGAGGGAATGAGGGGACCTCAGGTTTGTGGGTGGGCTGAGGAGCTTGGCTACAGGTTCTGCAAAGCCAAAGTATCAGACCAAAGTTGGCACAAATGATAATTTCTGTACAAAAACTGTACAGTTTCTTCAGTCCCGCTTGGATCCCCAGGTTGAGTTTTTATACACACACAGATGTAGGCAGCAGCACACAAGGTTTGCACCTCCCTGCAGACACCCCAAACCTGTGACTTCTCCAGGGCTTGGGGAGTCCTGCCCCACCCTAAACCCCCTACTTGACCCCATTCTCCCCTGTCAGCCAGGAGCTGCAGCTCCTCTGGGTTGGCACAGCCACCAGACCCCTGTGTGGGAGCAGTGGGGACAGTGGTGGAGAGGAGAGGGAACAGTTTGGGGGGCTCTGGCAGCAGCCAGGCTGCAGGTGCACTTGGAGAGGCTCCCTCGGAACTAGGATTTTCCGTTTCTTCATCGTATGAAGGTTTTGATTGGCAGCTTTTAAGCCTGGAAAAGCGACCAGCAATGCAGCTGGGAAGGTCAGGAGAGGCTCGTGGAGCTGCCTCGTCCTGTCCCACAATACAGACAAGCGCAGACATTCCTGCATCCCATAGGATCCACCCAGTTTTAGTTGAACGGCTTAAAGTCAGGGAGCAGCAACTCCCCCTCATGTCCCTCATGCGCCAACACCAGCCAGTGCCTGAATTCCTGCTAATTACCAGAGCTCCTGCTAATTAAGTGCGAACTGTGGCCACAGGTGTTTGCAAAGTTTCTATCCAGTGCCCTCATCCAAAGAGGAGCCTCCATGGATTGGCACTCCATGACTTGGTCCTTTCCATCTGCCTTGCACAGGAATCTTGACCAACATGTTCCTGGAAGTCAACATCTGTATTCCAACCTGGAGAACAGGGGAGAAGGAGCCTTCATGCTGGATTTGTCAGCAAGACATAGACATCCTGGCTGCAATGTTCATGGCGAGAGACAAAAATTTTTAAAAAAGGAATAGCAAATATATTATATATATATATACATACATACATATATATATATATATATATATTAAAAAAAAAAAACAAAACAGGAAACAAAATGCATCCTTGCACTGCTGCTATATGCTGGAAATGAATAGCAAACAACACTACCAACAAACAAAGCCAACCCTCTGCAGATAAATTGAAGAATCTCCTGGATTGGTGATCAAATCAGATTTAAAAAGTCATAATAATAACAATAATCTCGGTAACAATACAATAAGCCACCATCTTGCATGTTACATGAAAGGACACACAATCATGAGATCATTTGTTGCACACTGAATGGAAAGGAAAACTGCTTTGCAACAAAGCAAGTAAGCAAACTTGAAGTAAAAAAAACACAAGCAGAAGCAAAACCATTCCCCACCTCTGGAAAGAAGAGAGAAAAACATTCAAGTTATGACCTTAGAGTTATTTTCCAATTCACAAGTGTCGTTTCGCCCTTCTCCTCATTCCATGCTGGTTTTTTGCATTTTTTTGGGGTTCTGTTAACTCTTCCCCTTCCCTTCCTTATCTTCTCTGTGCACTTGTCCAACCTCTTGTTCTCTGAAGGTATTTAGGAATGGGTTTCATTTCAAACAAAGCAAATGATATGTACATGGTTTCTCATCTCTAACGAGCAGCCTGTGGGGTTTCATATGGATGTGCATTTCAGTTCTGTATATTATTCTATATAACGGAGGGGGAGGGAGGGAACAATGCTGAAATAATTGAACAGCGCTGGTACAGACGATGCCGACATTTTTAAATTATTAACTCTTGGATTGACTGTGGTTGGTGTATTTGGAGACTCTTAGATCACACGTGGGACTCTGAGTCCTGCAAGAAGGGAACGGGGAAGGTTTCGGCCGCTGCTGGTTGGGGGGGGGAAGGGGAGAGGGCGAGGGACAGGAATGTCCCGCCAGCTGATCTGCAGTGTGTGGTGGTGAGGTTTGGGGGGGCAGCGGTCACCTGGAGGGGCAGGGAAGGCTCTAGCTCCGACAGCTGTAGGCCGGATGGGCTCCCAGCCCCGCCAGAGCCACGGGATCAGCTGGGAGCGAGGTGGGAGCCGCAGGGCTCATGGCTCCTCTCCAGCCCGCAGAGCCGTGCCGGTGGGTGGGGTGGGTTTGCTTTGTTTCTGGATCCCAGTAATGGAGTTACTTGAGTTTTGTAGAAGGGTCGAAGGCAGATGGGCTGTTTGTGCCCTGCCTCCCCCAGTACCCAGGGTGTGATGGCAAAGGGCTGGGGGCAGCGCTGGCAGGGCCATGGCAGTGCTCCCCCCACCTGCCTAGGGATGGGCAGTGGAGGGACCATGCTGTGTCCATCCCTGCAGAGTGTCCCCAGCATCCCAAGCTGGATGGGAGAGCCCAGGAGGTGTCAGTGGAGCTGCTCCCAGCTCGGCCATCAGCCACAGGCTCCCTCCAGGGCTGCCTTTGGAAGGGGATCGTGGGCTTGGCCCAGGGCCCCGTACACTGTGAACCAGGCAGTTCGGGTAGGCTCGGAACCAAAACCAGAAAGGAAAGGAAAGAAATGGGTTTCCTTCTTGGAATTGTCTCTAGCTCCTGCAGAAACAGAAGGGCCCATGATTCTGCACCATTTTGCCTTTAGTCTCCCACCCCTCACACAGACTGTGCCCAGGGACAGGTGCATTCTGCCGGCTCCTGCCAGGGCTCACAGGATGCCCGAGCAGGAGCGCCTGAGCCGTGAGGATGCCGTGGGCAGACCCTGCTCCCACCTTCGCTGTCCCAGGAGGGAGCTGCTCCTGGCAGTTGCTCACCGGTTGCTCACCAGTGCGTCCCTGAGGAGTCTCTTCTCCTGGCAGGGAGGTTTCTCCTGCAGGCGTGGGAGGCAAGAGCACAGGGCTGCTGCCAGTGCCAGTGCCAGTTCCACTCCCCAGCTCCAGCCACGCGCCTTCAGAGAGCACAGCCCCAACCTAACAGCGCTTAAGGCAGTTGCAAAGAGGCTCCTTTTCTCTCTTTTGTTTTCCCAATGCACCCAAGCCAGCCGTGCCCAGCAGTGGCACTGCCAGGGGTGGTGGAGGGCCGGGGTCTGCCTGACGTGCTGGCGTTCACCAGTACATGGCCCGGTTCGGACTCGGGGGAGCCCACCTGGCTTGGGCACCTCCATAGCCCACCCGAGGCCATCGTGACCCTCCAGACTTGCTTTTGGCGTTGTGCACAGTGTGGGAAGCAAAGGTTCCCGTGGGAACGAGCAGTCTTGCAGAGTTAGGCTCCCTGTGCGCTTGGACTGCCGTGAGTTCCGTTTGCAGTGAGCAGCCCCTGGCTCCCCCAGCGTGTTC
Source organism: Mohoua ochrocephala (assembly GCA_013398855.1). Lineage (NCBI taxonomy): Eukaryota > Metazoa > Chordata > Aves > Passeriformes > Acanthizidae > Mohoua > Mohoua ochrocephala. Next base: position 1,120 of record VZTA01014013.1, on the reverse strand, counting down.
ATGGGTGGCAGCGTCAAACACTTTTTTTTTTTTTTTTTAAGATTAAAAAAAAAAAAAAGGTAAGACAAAAAGCTCACTGCTTGTTCTCCTGGCGAGGTGTGGCTTTCTGCTGCTCAGCCCCAGCCTGCCCATCACCACGCTCCGTTTTGGATAGCTGGCCACTGCTTGTTTTCTTCCAGGGGCCTTTCTGTGGAAAGGGGTGGGAGACACGAGTGCCTGTTTTTACTCAATCCCACAAATTCATTCTGAACCTGGCCTGCGATTGCATGAGTAATAATAACAGTAACAATAACAATAACAATAATAATAATAATAATAATATTTATTTTTATTTGAGAAGCACCTTACCAACCAACTGCAACGCTCTGTTGTTCCTTCACTAACTCTCCTTTTCTCTTCCCTTGTTCTCCCTCTCCCACTTTGGTCATACTCCTTTTCAGTGCTCGGTGGTGTATGCGTGTGTGCTCACTGTTCTTGTATTCAATAAAAGTGAAATAAATGTGTTTGATGCTAAATCAGCCTGGGGCCTCAGTGGTCTCTTTCCTACTGAGAGGATGGAGAAATGAAGGGGGAACCTTGCAATGAGGGGCACTGCACATGGAAATACAGAGCTTTGTCTAAAGAGAAGATCGTGGAAATCATGGAATCCCAGAATGGTTTGGGTTTGAAGGGATCTTAAAGCTCATCCAGTGCCACCCCCTGCCATGGGCAGGAACACCTTCCACTATCCCAGGGTGCTCCAAGCCCTGGATACTTCCAGGCATGGGGCAGCCACAGCTGCTCTGGGCACCCTGTTCCAGGGCCTCCCCACCCTCCCAGGGAACAATTCCCTCCCAGTATCCCATCTAACCCTGCCCTCTGGCAGTGGGAAGCCATTCCCCCTTGTCCTGTCCCTCCATCCCTTGTCCCCAGTCCCTCTCCAGCTCTCCTGGAGCCCCTTTAGGCACTGGAAGGGGCTCTGGGGTCTCCCTGGAGCCATCTCTTCTCCAGGTGAGCACCCCCAGCTTTCCCAGCCTGGCTTCAGAGCAAAGGGGCTCCAGCCCTCGGAGTATCTCTGGCCTCTTCTGGACTCGCTCCAACATCTTGACATCCCTCCAGTGCTGCAGACCCCAGAGCTGGA
>VZTA01014012.1:604262-626026 GCA_013398855.1 Mohoua ochrocephala | reverse complement strand
TTGAAGGCCTCCAGGGGCAGTTACGGAAAACGTCCAGAAAAGCCCACTCACCATGGGGGTGCATACAGTTTTAAAAGTTTGGTAAATTAGCATAATTGATAAAAAAGCACCAATTAGGAGCACAAGCGGTGATGCAATTCCCCCCCAGGTCAAGCCCCTTCTCTGGAGCCCCCCTCTTGGTACCAGCTGTACTTTGTTGATGAAAATGTGTCTCGATGAGCTGTTTTCAACCTTGGTAGCCAGGGAGAACCAAGATAGGATAGGGGCCCAAGATAGGATAGGTTTTGTCTTTCTGCCTAGGGAAAGGGCATGGAAAACTAATAGGAAAACCAGCAACTAATACATTAGGCTACAAATGTATGTGTGAAGAATTCAGAGAATATATAAAAGGAAAAAAGGTAAAAACCAAAACGGCATCACTCCATTCAGCCTGTACTTGTGCTTGGAATTGCCTCAACCCAGGTGCACGACCTTCACTTGGCCTTGCTGAAGTTCCTGAGGTTCACACAGCTCCACCTCTCAGCTGTCAGGTGTACAAGTTTCTGTTAGATGCAACTGCACAACCTTAAGATGACACACCCACATCCCCAACACACACACATAACTATTTGTAATAAATTCTGTAGGCTTTCCCACTGGGACTGGCAGAAAACAGCCCATAAATTACTTGCAAAAGAGATGAAAGCAAATTATAATTCAACCATTTTTGAATGGAACATATTGCTTTACATAGGAATAGTTGGTTTATGGCCGTCTGAAACTAATTATCTCATTCCATTCTCAATGACTTATTTATTAATGGTGCTGATTTTACTCATACACAGCTTGGAGTACACAAAAGAGTTTTATATATAAAATTGATAAATACATTTAATTTATTGATTTGCAAATGAAAAATTTATTTGGTCTAAAAATTTTATTGGTTTGTAAGAATGAAATATTGATTTTTGTGTGTGATATAAGTTTCAGATGTGCACTTAAGTAGAGGCAGCAGAACTGCTTATACCGCTTGGTGGAAGTCTAACAAGCTTTTCAATCTTATCTTTATTTTGAGGGCTTCATAGCTAGGTCATAAAAAATGAGTTTGGGCTGCATCTTCTTTTAAGACAGTTGTGTATCTACTGCTTGACATCTCAGCCAAGAGTGCTTTTAAACACATTCCCAAAACAGATTGGTCACCGTTAAGCTGTACATGTTTAAAGTAAATACCCATTAATGTAACTGCAGATTTATTTCTGTCTATAATTTCTGCAATTGGCAGTTTGGCATCTTCTGTGTTTTCTGTTAAAGAAAATAATGTGTTCATTGAAGAATAATAAAATGCTTTATAGACAAGCAACATGTTGACTTATGGCTCATCCTGATGGTCCTGAAGACAGTGAGAGTATTTTCATAACCTGAAATGTTAATGAGTTAATTCCCCTTAGCCCTGGGGCAGAGAAACATTCAAGCACATCCCAACGGTATGCCCCAATCTCAACACGGCAGCAGTGCGGTTCACTGACTCGCACATTCCTGTTGTTCCCACACACATTGTGCCTAGTGTCTAGGAAGAGAAAGGTAATGAGCTGCATTCAGAGTGATTCTTTATATTTCTGTATAAAATACATATTAAGATGCTTACTTTGCATGATAAGGTCATACACTTCCCACCAGAGTGTAGGAAGGATTGTGCTGCCATTATAGTTAGCTTTACCAAGAATAGGAAGATTTGGACAACTTCATTTATTCACATATTATATCCCAGTCAAAGCAAGGTGAGTGAATTGTTTTTGGGGTTCTTTTTCCCCCTGTTTGTACCAAGATTTGTTCAACAACAAACAAGTGGGATCTAATCTCAACTGGAAGCCTACTAGAGTTAACAGTAATGTCATCGATACTAATTTGCAGGGGATTTCCTTCAGACATACACACTTTTTATATATTTGTCTAATTCTGAATTTTGTTTTTATTATGAAACAACTAGAAGAAGAAACACAATTGAATGGAATTATATACACGGTGTCAGTTATGTCTCTGTGGATTTGCTGTGATTTCAAGATTTTATAGAATGCCTGAGTCAGGACATGTCACTGCATGGTAGATTAATTTGGTCCCAGAGATTGGCCAAGGTATTTCCAGCTACGCAGATAGGCTGGACAGAAAATAACCTCTGTCACATTACAAGACAGAGTTTTATCTATTACATGTAGTCATGCAGACATTTGTTTTCACCTTGCTTCAGTCTTTGTGCTCACCTGGAGACATGACACTTATGGAACTATCCACTGATGGGTAAAAGTACAGCAGCAGTTCTGGGGCCAGTGAAGCTGAGTACCTGTATGACCAAACCCGAAGCCTTGTGTCAGAAAACAATATAAATGAAACGTGGATGGGAATGATGCAATAAACAAACTGGAAAAACACAAGGTAATAGGGAAAATGTGGGATAAAGTGATACTTACCATGACTATTTTAAGTTTTAAAGAATGGCTAAAGAGTGAATAAATGACACATTTTTAGATCCTACTGTTAGATTCTTTACCAAAAGACCTGCTATACAATTATTTGGGGAACCTGACAGGTGAGTTATATGTGTAATTCTAAATAAACTGATTGGTGCTTAAAAATACCCAGGAGGATGTTGATTCTTTAAAAGTACTTGGAAAAACCACATAGATAGAATAATTTTTGTAAGGAATATTTATTTTCAGTTCCATTTAAACAACCCACTTTTGTAACACATACTAAAATCTTTAGGAAACATTCTAAGAAATTTCAGGATTATAACCACAGGAATGAATTAAATGTATTTCAGTTCTGCAGATTAAAATACAGAATATGTTTGCATCATTCTGCATTTTATTAGGTTGCTGCCTTTTGGTATGCTTTACATTAAAAATACATGACTGACACTCTTTATACCAGTAAGCCTTTTTATTGAAAAAAAATATTATTGCATTAAACTACATTCCCAGGGATTCCTTGAATAAGCTAAAAAAAAAGTCGCATTGCATGTACAATAGTGCAATTCACTTAGCTACTGTATAATATAAAACACTTTATACAGAGAATACAAAACAAAATTACTAGTTTACATATTATACTAGCCAGAGTATTATCCAGTTTTAAATATAAACTTGACACTTTTTAAATCAATCTGATCAAATGGCATTTTTATGCAAATCTGCACAACAAATATACATGTTGAATGTATTCCAGAAGTGCCTCAGATACAAAAAAAAAAGCCCCAAACAGCAACAAAAAATGTATAATGGTGTGACTCAGGAAAATTTTTTTATTGGAATTTTAAGGTGTGGGTGACCTGTTTCCTTGGATTATGTCTCAAGAATATACAATCAAGATAAAACAGATTATTAACTTGGTGTGTATGTATCACTGCCATAAAGATACTGTAACTCTTTTAAAAATCTGCTTAAATAAAATCAAAATTGTCGCACGGCTCCATACATCAGGCTGAATAAAGCTTTTAATAATTATAATAATACATATTTAAAATACATTACTGATGAAAAACAAATATGGCAGCAATTAGAGAAAATATATAATTTCAGCTGTGCTGATAGCTTTATTACATTTCTCCAAGAAAATCCCTTCTGTGCGCTAAGAACGGTATTGGATGTTGCCTTTGTTAGGTAATCAATGATTACTGTTGTTCTGTTGTGCTGTTTCTGTTCTTAATCTCTCTTTTTCTCCTGCTTAAAACATCTCAAAATCCTAATTTCCATTGTTCCAGGAATTAGATTTAATCTTCACTGCCAATTTATTTGCCTTACCATGTTGGTATGTACAATGATGCATGGAAATCCTATGATTTCATTTCTTCAAGGATCCCATTGTATGGTGCATACATTAAGGGAAACAAATACATCTATTTCCATAAATGATCTATGTAGTAGGATATGGTTATGTTTGATTTGGTCAGGTTTCTTGCCACAGAAATTTCTACAGTATTAACATTGTCTGTAAGAAGAGGGGATGCAAAATATGTGTACACACATTAAAGATGAGATTAGCCCATCATTCCTTCAGTTCCATATTTTTCTTTTGGTGTCATCTGCTTAGGATACAAATGAACTCTTACACACAATGAGAACAGCTGGGCTTACTTCAACAGAGATGAACCTGGGCCCATACATTTAAAACTTGTGGGGCTGGAAATGCATCTTTTATGCTGGTATCATCCCTGAACTGCTGGTGATGGCCACGCAGCCCAGTCAGCCCCTTCTAGGGCACAGCATGACCTGCTACTCTAGATGTCCCATTGAGAATGTTTCTACAGAGTTATGACTAATGTTTCCAAGTGGTCCACTGAGTGAGTGATCTCCATCCAAGCAAGTAATAATTTTCAGAGGTGTTAAGTCACAGTCAGTGAAATATGTTTGATTCTCAGAAAATGAAGTATAGGAAGTACAGAAACTATATGTAAATTCAGATCTTCTCTTGGGAAAATTTTCAGCCAAAATTGAAAGGAAGAATTGTTAAACTGTGGAAATATTTAGTTTTACATCTTTCCTGAATAAATATTTTTGCTTCCTTATTTCTGAAGCCATAATTTCAATTAAAGAATTTCTCTACAATTTAAATGAGAAAAATAAATATAATTTATGTGCTACTTACATACAGATAAGTAACACCAAAATGGCATGAATCCATTTTGTTAAAATGGATTGAAAAAATAAGTTGGGAATCAAACCAAAAGATATTTGATGGTGGTGGTGTCACCAACCTTTTTCAACACCAAAATGTTTTGCTTCTGTATAGTCTCTATAATTTTTTTTCTGATGGTTTTTATTCAATGGCTAAAGCATCAAGTATTCAAAGCGACTTTGAAAATACAAAACTAGCAGCCACAAATTGTAAAGAGATTGGAAAAGTTTGGCATATTACCATTTTATGCTGTAGAAGCTCCAGAAAGTCAGAAATTAAAACAATTCCATTTTATTGCAATGGATCGATGTATTTTGATTAAAACGAAGAAAATTGGTCCTGTTGTATTTTAAAGACACAACTTATTTGCAATTAGATTTTTCAGCTTCTTCAGGTAGCTGAATATAATGGAATAAAATTCCTCCAAAAGTTTTTTAATGTGTTTTATATTGATTCTGAAAGATAAATTTTGTGCACTACATTATTGCAAATGAATTGAAGTTATTTCAAATGTTTTTAATCCAAACAAACAGGTACTGTCTGTTGGATAATTCATGGTCCAATTTTATTGGGAGGCATGCCTGCAGTCTAACCATAATTATGAACTTTATTTCATGCTAAATATCCTGTGCTCAGTTAGAAACATAAAAATAGTCAAACTATGCCATTCAAAGAGATGCTGAAGTCTTCACCTATGTCCAGATACACAGTTATTACAAACAATTTCAACCACACATTACTCTGAAGGTTGGATACATGCATTCAAACGTTGTGGATTCAGAATTTCAATCTGCTTGTTGAGAGTTTGGGAAGCCATGCGAAAGTCTTGACATATTTGTTTAGATTCAATACACTTTTAAATTCTAAGTACTTGGACAAGTTTTTCTCTGAGTGGAGCCAGTTTTTGAAGAATTGATCAGAATTTTACTTCTGCATTTTTATGAATATCAGCATGATTTTATAGGACCAGCCGATTGTTTCTGTTGTTTGCAAAAGGGATAAAAAATATTTATACATTCTTTGGGAAAGACTCTTCCACACATCAGAGCTCTGTTTGGTGGGAAAAAGGTGTTGCAGTTTTGGCCAAGGACCTCTGAGGTTCAAAGCCAGCCCTAGCTGCTTGGCAATTCTGGGCTGCTGCGGCTCCCCCTGACATACCCTATGATACAGCCATACACAGGCAATGCCAAAGAGCTCAGCTTCTCGGTGAGCCTTCTTGGATGCTTGGCTCAGAGAGAAAAGCAGCAGCCTGCTTGTGCCAGCACAGAGCTCCCTATGCTAAGGGAATACTTTGTTATGTACCTGTGGCCTGACTGCAGTCCCTTTACACTGTCCAAGCAACATACGCAGGGATGAAATCACTAAAATATCTTCAAGATGTTGTGATCCTCTTCTTCTAGTGTAAACTCATCACCCCTCCCTCTGAGCCTCCCTAGTTTACTTTGGCCAGGAGAGAGCCCCAGAGTCTGGTGGTCCCAGATACCTTATTTTTTGCTCAGTCTAAAATACCTTAACCAAACCAGGCACTGTTTCATATACACACTCAGAAAATCAAACCTTTGAGGTGTGCCGAGATTGCTCAACCTGAAATTGTGCTACTTTAAATCCCTCATCAGTGTTGATATTGATCCCATTTTGTCTGGGTGCTGGGGTCCCATTCCTACTGACAGTCATAGACTTCAGGCTATTTTAAAACATTCTGTAGAATGACACTGGCCACCCATCCTTCTTGTGATAGTATCATGAAAGGCTTTAAAGCAGATTTTCCTCAGTGATACAAGAATAAAATCAACATTCATACGCTGTCAGCCAGATTGTGGACTTTAAAATATTTGCTGTTGTGCTCTCAGCAAAACAGTAGATTTCCCCTCAGACATGTGATTGGATGCTGAATGCCTTATTTTATTTAAATTTGGGGTTGGAGCCATGATGAAATCATTTGGGCTAGTTTAAGTAGCTGGAAACACTGAAAACTTCTTTTGTTGTAGGTAACTGTTGGGTCTGGATAGAACAAGAATAGTGATGGGGCTCTTGTCCTTGGAATAAGGGATGAACTAAGTGATTGGGGTGTATAGCAGAAGGTGTGGCTGTGCTCAGGTGGGGTGCAAATAAGGCTGGGATATATGCAGTGTGTGGCAGTGCAGGGAAGGTCAGTGGGGAAGGGTGGAGGGGAGTGGCGGAAACCAAGTGCAGTGGGTGTCCTGTCAGCAAAGCAGGGTGGGTGGGAATAAGGGCTGGTGCTAATGGAGAAAGTGATATGGGGGCAAAATGCGCCTGAGAGAGGGGGTGGAGAGGTGCCAGGGAGAGATGGCTGCCGTGGGGGTGCACAGAGGCCGAGACAGCAAAGCGTTGCAGCAGCGTGTGGTGGATGGTGGTGACAGTAGCCTGCTGCTGGACAGGGAGGGCAGGAACTGCTGGTGTCGCAGAGAAGGCAGCTGGTCCTGGGGCAGGCAAAACTTTCAGATGTTTTGCCAGAAGTTGTTTCTGCATGTGCTGCTGGGCTTGCAGCTGCAGCAACCTGTATTTGTCTACTTCTTCTGGTGTGAATGTGATAGGCTGCTGTGTTAAAGGAGGGGAGGTGGATTTACTGTACACTTCTAGGTCATTTAGTGTGTCACCATACTTCTGCATAGCATTGTCACAAAAAGAGTCTGAACTGCCTTCTGCCCGGTTCAAGTCCATGTTTACATCGTGTAGTTCTTCTTTGGTCTCTGTTGAATTAGCAACAACAGAATATCTATTAGAGGGAAAAGCACCAGGGAAATCATTTGGTACTGGATCACAGCTTTGTATAAAGGGCTGCACTTCACTAATGAAGAGATTGGATTGTTCCTTTATTGCTGTGTTCCTTTTTATGCTTGGGCTCTGATAGCCTGTTTCAATTTGAATTATGTCTTTAAGAACACAATGATCATAATCAGTTCCAGGTGAAAGAGTAACATTAGTTGTCTCTGATGCTTCAGAGTTGTTTCTCTTCACGCTGTTTTCCAATGAACTGATTTCATTATGTCCCGTGTCATTTTTACCCATGCTTAGCACTTTCTCTGGCAAAGGTAACATTGCAATGTCATCTACTGATGATGAAAACTGAAGAGAAAAGTGACTTTGTGAGTGATCCTTTAATTCTACCTCTCTACTTTTTGAAAATCTCTCTGAATCATGCATTTGTTCCTGGGTTTTCTTAGACTGCACTTTTTCTAAAAGTAACTTGGCTGTCATTGACTTTCTTTTTCCACATATGTCTTTTGCCAGGTTTTTGGAAGAGCAGGTGGCAAAGTTTTTAGACTGACTATTCACATTCAGAGAGTTGTAATGAGCAGTTTCAGCTTGTCCCGGTTCGGCATTAAAACCTCTCTCAGCATCCTCTTTCGTTTTGTTGTCACAGTTGTCAGTCTCTTTTGAGAGGGATCCTGAACTGCTGCCTCTTGATATTCTGCTGCAAGATGATCTTTCACTGCTTCTTGAATCGCTGGTTGAACCACTTTTGGATTTGTGGTAGCTTCTACTCCTACAACGCGCTTTGCCAAAATGCCGATGTCTACATCTGCTGTGTTTAGATCTGTCTCTGATTTGTAAAACTTTATGTCTTGAACATCTTCGATATTTAATTGTGCCCCTCTGAGTACAGTTTCTAGTTCTGTGACTTCTACTATGACAAAGGTAATCCTCATCTGTATCATCTGAAGTGAAAATACACTTGTGCTTTCTGTGTTTACATTTGTGCCCCTCATCTGTCTTGCTTTTTCTTTTACAACAACAAAGCAAATGATTTCTGCTGTGATTGTTTGATGCGGGACTCATGTAGCTCATGTAGCTGCTCGTACTGCTAACTGAAGTGTCAGAATAGCTGGAATGTCTGCCAGACGAGGACTTTTGAGGACATGAGGATCTCCAGCATCTTGTGTAACTTCCACATCCTTCGTTATCTGAATACCTGCTGTTTAAACTGGATTTACAACTAAAGAAACTTCCACTAGAGTCTTTTCCACTGTCACTTATGTCACTGCTGCAGCTGACCACATCTTGAAGGGATGTGCAGTCATTTTGGTTTTCATATTTTTCTTCAGAATCAATTAAATGACCTTTTTCAGATTTAGATTTTTTAATCCTAGACATAAAAGCAGAAAAGGAAATGCTTTCGTTTCTAATGTTCTGAGTTTTTCTTTCACAGCTATGGAAATGATGCTTTAAAGGTCTTCTCAGTGTTGTTGTATAAAGACTTTTTTCTGTCACATAATCCTTTTGTGAAACATCAAGGTAAGCAGGCACTTTGGGTATATTTTCATTCAAATAATCTGCAATGCATTTTTGACCATTTTCATTAATTTCTTTCTCTACGTCTGACTCAGCTTTTTGCTTGGCCTTTCTTGGGTTTAGGGAACCTTTCATCTTCTTTGGTTTCAACAACTGATTATCTTGTTCATTGGACATTTGCTTGTGTTTTATTAAACCTGAGGGTTCATTTTCATCTGCAGTCTTATTTTTAGAGAGCTCTTTACAGCTTGCTTTGTTTGTTTCATGCTGTTTACCATCTCTGTGATTTAAAGAGAGTCTGAAGTCAAAATACAATGGGTTACAGCCATAGGAAATACAGGGCTCAGTTTTTGTAAACAAAAGTAATTCCGTGGGCCACTGCAGAGCAGTGATGCCATCTTTGCTCACTACATGGAGGAAAGGCAATGCCTGGGGCTTAACTTCTTTAACCATGGTCTCCTTTGGAAGTGTTTCCATGTTTCCTTTTGTGGTTTCTGAAATCTCCAAAGATCTTTCTCTTTTTATCACTCCGGGACTGTCATTAATGTTGCTTGAACAGGTCAGTTCAGGTGCTGGCTGTCGTGGGAGCTCAGATAACTGGTCAGGCAGGTGGGCATTGCTGTGCTTGTAGGTGTTCAGCTGTGTACAAAAATTGCTAGCTTGGTATGAAGAGGAAATGGGAGTTTCAGATTGATTCAGTTTGCTCTCTTGCTCTGTTTCTCTCAGTGAAGCAGAAAAATTCAAATTTGAAAGCTGTATTTTGACTTTAGAAAATGAAGGATTAGCTCTGAATTTCTCTTCTGATTCCCTATCGCTACTTTTATAATTTTCCTTTAGCATTTTAGGGTTTGCAACTGCATGACTTGATGCGCTGTTATCCAAATCCATTTGGCCTTGTGTAATAGGCGACTCTTTATCCAAACTTGCTTTCAGGTGTTCCTCCAAAAGCGTGACAGAATGACAGCCCTCAATAGCTTGCTTTTTTTTATGGTTGGGGGATTCACTACAATCATTTCCTTCTTCAGAGTTCTCACTGAAGACTGATGCTGAGGACTCAAGCTTCAAAGGGACTTTTTTAGAGAACGAAAAAGACACTCCTGCCCTTTGAGAGGTACTGGTGCTCTCTGGGAACCTTTGTGAGACGTGATTTCCAAGTGCATGGTGTCTGTCAGTAGGGGGATGGTGCCTGCTTATAATAAGTTGTTTCTTCTCTAGTATGCTTTTGGAGAAACTTTGTCCTTCACTCGTGATGGTTCTTTGAGAACTCGCTGTGAACTTGCTGCCCTTGTACAGGAAAATGCCATCTGGTGGTTGCTGCTTTTCCAGGACTAATCGGGGGGCTTTAAGCAGTGGTCCGCTCCCAGTGATGCTTTAAGGTAAAAAAAATAAAGAAAAAAGAAATCTGTATTAAACAACCAAGTTATGACAGAGCATGCATTTGACAATGTCTGTCTGGTGAACGAGGCTATCACTCAATCAGTTTTTACAAGGGAAAGCTAAATTTCAACAGGGTAAATGTGCAGTTTATCATCAGTTCGGGCTTCTATGTGGGCAAGACAGTCTTTACACATAGAAAATTACATGTTTAATGTCAGCACATGAACGATCTTTTTCAGAGTTATGCCCATGTACAAGCAGAACAAATATTGGTTTTACTCCAAATTTATATTTAGGGGAACTTAATCTGTGGTAAGTCTTGGTTTTCTGAAAGGCCACTGCAAAGGAAATTTCACTGTTTTCAAAAGGAGATGCTTCCACCTGGAGCATCTGCAAAATCAAACTCCAGAAGAGAAAAGAAACATTCTGCTTGCTTAGGGAGGAATGTGTTTGTTTGAATTTTTTAAGAGTAGATTCTTATTTTATCTTTAAATTATTCCACAAGAAATGACTTTGCAAAATATTCAAAGAGATATTCACACTAAAACTATCAGCAAACATTGGAGGGGAAAAAAACCGCAGCTTCACTGGTCTCATTATCAACCATGATTTGGCTTACTTTGCCACATTTTCTCTTTCTGTATTTTACTTTCACTAATTACATTATTCCCCTTTTCAAAACATCTCAGATTTTAAATATGATTTAGTTTTCTTGTAATTAAAAAAAAAAGGTTACCTATTCTAGGACCTTAACAGAAATGGCAAACCACGGATTTCTTGAAACAGATTATTGAGACTGAAATGACTGTTGCTGTTTTCCATTAGAGACGTGACATATATAGCCACCATAAAAGTGTTTTTCCAAGATATATTTTAAGTACACATTTCATTAGACTAATTATCTACATTTGCTATCAATGCAGTACTACAGTACACTATCAAGAAAAATACTTGGAACCAGATTAAATAAAGAGTTTGATAGAAAAGTTATAAAATATTTTAATTAAATGTAAATGAATTAAAACTGCTAGATCTGCATATAAGCGATCTATAATTGGCAATCATGTTTTATAAATGCTATAAAAGTACATTGATCTTCAGCAAAGGGAAAGACAGAAAGACTCCCTGGAGTAGGGTCAACTCATAGTATGAGAATACGTGCACATTTCAGAGAATATATTTGCATTTGCCAGAAATTCAGCCTCGGGAGATACAAATTAACCCCTATTTGTTCATTAAGAACAAACTGTCTCTTGGAGAAGGCATATAAAGAGATCCTTTTCAAAGTCTTCTTGGAATAGCAAAAAAAAAAAAACTTTTCCGTGCACAAGATTAACAATAATTTGGTTGTCAAATTGAATTAGTTTGTTGTGAGGAACTGTGCTGGAACCTGGGAGACAGTACTCCAGGATGGTAACAATTATATGTGTGTGTGTAGAGTTCTGCTTATGAAGGCTGACATTCTGTCTTTCCTGAGCAACTGGGAATGCTGCCCCTCTGCCAAAATCATGGTGCTCAGCCTCCCCCGAGCCTATTAGGGATTACAGAGAAGAATAGCAAGCTCTGTCTTTCCACACTCTCTGCAAAATATTATGGGCTCCTGGCTCCTTCTAAAAGCAAACCTGCTCTTTCCCACCCCGTCTCATTCTGGCTTTCCTGTTATCACCGACATTATCAGTCTATCTGAGACTGCATCTTCAAGTGTGTGGGCATAAAGGAAGCTTCCCACAGGCAGCTACATTTGTTTCAGCAGATTTGTATGAAAATGGAGTCGTAATCATAAAAGTGATATATTAGCACTAAACTGTTATATTTCAGCAGATTGCTCAAACGCAATTACATAGGCCAAAATGAGTTTGTAATAAACTCTGAATGCTATTATTTCCAGGGTACAGTAGTCTTGAGATGAATTTAAAAGAATGCCAGTTTATTTATCTGATTAACTCATTGTGGTCATAGATTAACATAAACAATTGGTCTGATGGCAATCTATTCTACTGAAGCATTCAGTGTCATTAAACAAAAGAGATTTCTCAAATTTAAAGGTTTATTAGTGCAATCTTTGTCCTCTATCTTGATATTCATCAATAGAGGTAACAGTATTAGACAAACTTAATTCAGTTAATTACTTGTTTTTCATTCAAATAATGATTACCCTACAGAGAAACTGTGAGAATAATCCCAGTACCCTAAAAGTAATAAAAATTAATCACAAAGGATTTATCCTCTCCCATTAATTTACGATCAAATGTTAAGACAGTCATACTGATCTTTTCAGGTCAGTTTGGATAAGGAAAAATGGTGATATTATAAAAGCATCTTCGAAACACTCCATTTAGAAGACATGAGAATAACTATCTACAGGAGAGAAAATGACAAGTTTTCAAACATCATGTAATTAAGTCAAGGGTTTTCAATGTATGGTTTGCAGAGCAGGAACATTTGGAGTTGAAGGCAGCTGAAAACAGGTTACAGTACACACAATCTCTGTACATTACATTGTGGAGGAGTAAAAATATTAATATTTCTTCTGGAAGGGAAGAAAGAGGGCATTAAAACCTCATAAAAATTTTAAAAACTTGCCATTCTGACTGCTTCCGTAATTCTGCAAGCTGGTGGAGTCGCTTGAGTGCTTTTTCTTGTTTCTTCTCATCTTTCCATGACTTTGAAGCCACATTTCGAGCAAATTCCCTTTGTTTTAAATCTTTCAATCTCTGTGTGAAAAGAATATAAACAGAAGGGTTTAGAGATGTACACAGCAGATACAGTTCCTCTTACTCAATTTATTCACTTTTCATGAAGTTAGTATGTAAATGGAGAGTAAAAATATACTTAAAATACTATAATAGTGAGAACTGATTGGAAATGCTATTTTTGCTTAACAAAACAACATGATTCAGCCTCTGCTATTTAGCTGATATATACCTGCATATGAATGATAGCTTTTTTTTTCTTACGAACACACAAATATTCTGTTGTGTACAAATACAGACATGAAACTAGAATCCATTTAATGAGGTCAACATTTTCCTATTTAATTCATCCTGTTGAAATGTAATCCACAGGCATATACTGGAATAACTCTGAGGTTACATGTGTAATATATTTGAGAGTTCTCTACTTGCACATGTATGCGTGGCTTCTCTGTTGGTTTTGTACGTTTTTTAGGCTGTATTATTTTCTCATGAGAGAACCACTGTCTGAAATATTTGATCAGGAAACTCTTATTTTCACAATTTTTTTATCTCCTCACACATCTATAAATCAGGTAGTTGCTGTTGGAGAGAGCAAATTTCTTTGCCTTTATTACACTTTTTTATTGCCTGATTTTGCACTACCGATAATGCAAGGAAAGAGAAGGAGAAGATGTGAACTAGAAAGTGTCAACAGCATCCTCTGCAAAAGCAGTTGTCTCTGAGTTCACCGTGCTCTCTAGGAGTCAGAAAGTCATATCTAATCTTACAACTCCCCAGTTCAGATCCATGCTTCCGTACTCCATGGCAGAATGCCTTCCCCCTTCCCCACTCCTCCACTGCCATGGTGTTTGGGGAAAAATCTTCACAAGCTGGGAGGGAGCTCAGTTATATTCAGTCAGATGCCCAAACTGGAAGCTTTGAGGACCAGAACTGAAACTAAACTGCTGCATTCACTTGCCCCTTGGTCCAGAGGTGGCCCTGTGCTCATCTGTGTAGTTTAGAACTACAGTATCAACACCATGAAATGCTAAATTTTCCATGGAGCAGTTTTTGCAAAGTAGATTTGAAGAAAGGTTTTGATATCACAGTCATTTTTAAACTGCTGCTCATCTTTCAACATCTATGCCTCCTTGAGTGTCCACCAGCACCTAAAGATCAACATCCCAATCACTGCCATCAACTCATGCTGTTGTTTCACTGCAGCATGCCCAAAAGGTCAATATGCATCAGTAGGATAAACTGAAGGCTGACCAAGCATTGTAACAGCAAATATTGCTTTCTGCAGCTCAGGTATGGGGAGCAGTCTAGCCATGGCACAGAGCTGTACCCTGGCCAACACACACCTGCTTCTGAGAAACAGGGCTGGAGGCAGAGAGTCCTCAACTTGTAGAGGTCAAGAAAATTATAAATGCATGAGAGAACTGCTTTCTGGAGAGAGGTCTAGCTTTTGCCAATAGATAGCAAATAGGTGAAAACCACCATCTAAAGAGATGACAACTTCTTTTTTGTCCAGCTAAAATGGAAGAATCCAGTTAGTGGCAATGACATAATATGGCAGAGAGGCATGGAAAAACACTTGGTGGAAACAGGCCATAAAAGGTCTTTTCTTTCTGTGATTTCTTTCTGTGAAGAGTGCTGGAAAGCTGTAGTGAGCATCTCTCACCACTGTCACATCAGCTTCCTTCAAGTATGGGATTTTTTAAAAAGTCACATAACATCTGTGAGAGAAAAATAAATGCTGGGGGACTAAGAGCAGAAGTTTCTTGTTTGCTCTCAGCTGTTTGGACCCCAAGACATATGCCCCTGAGCGCTGGTCTGGAGACAGGGAGAGCTGGGCTGTCCACAAATCAGCTGCTCAGGGAGTTTGAGAGCTGGCTCTCAGCCACCCTGATGCTTCAGTCTCTGTTGGATGAGGATGAGAAAGACAGAAAGTTGCTCAAGGAACTGGTGCACCTCCAACCAGCAAGAATCACCAGGCTGCCTAGTGCCTGATGAAAGTTTAACCATTTCATCAGAACTATCTACAGTCTCTGAAGTATCTTTCTCCGTAAAGTTTTTATCAGCTCCAACACCCAGAGCTTCATTGAACTAGACTCTGAAACAGGACAGCTGAAAAGTCCTTTTTAAAGCTCTTAGGCTTCAGCTTCTTGGAAAGAAATGGTTGCTCCACCATATGTTTAGCTCTTACCTGTCTCTTTATGTGCCCTCTCTCACTACTCATTTGTCCCTCGCCAGGCCAGTCACATAGCACTCCATTCCCTCAACCCCATTTTCTGCAATTTACAGTGAGATGGATGAATGTGTAAGACAAAGTTACTTCTGGTTCAAGAAAGAAGGTTTTCAAATAATATATTAAAGCCAAAGCTGAAACTGAATTCAGAGAATCTTCCCAGAACAAATCCAAATGTTCTGTCACCTAGGTAGTATTTACAAGAGTGTAGAGATAATTAAACTGTAAAGATCTTATTCTCCACAAAAAGACATAGGTAGTCTTGAGCCTTATTAACATGTCCAATGTGAAGAAAGGGCAAAGAAACGCATTTGAGAAATGCCCTTTAGGGCGGCTTGCTATGTTTTAGCTGTCACCATGAGCTGTTCAACATCACACATAAAGCATTCATGAGGAAAAACAGAAACAGTTTCTACCTGTCAAGGAAACAAAGAACAGCGTGAAACTGAGAACTATGGAGCGTAGTACTGCAAAGCAATGCCATTTCATTTCTTTGACAGTTAGGATGATAATCAAAAAAGCAAATGGACCAACACTAAGAATAGGAGTTCTAGCAGTATTTTTTGCTCTCTAATGGCATGCAGCATGTGTCAGAGAAGTAGAGAGAAGAAAAAGAAATGGAGGTAAGCATAGCAGAGAACTCATCAGCTGGAGCTGAAATCCAAGAAATCAAAAGCATCTACAGTCTGAGGAGAGAAAGGGCTCTCCCTGCACATCCCCTCAGCAAAACAAAACAAAGCTGCACTGCCAGAGCTCTAGTTAGGAATCATAATGAAATTTGTCAGCTGTGTTGGATAGATCATGGGACCGCCTGCTGAACCTGCAAAGCCCTGGTTTTCTTCACTAATAACCTGTGCCAGACTTCTGACAGGCACACAGATATTTTCTGCAGTTGGAGTAAAAGAGTATGCAATTGAGCAGGTACCTGAATGACAACCCCGAGCTCAGAAGGTGTGCTTGGAAATTAAAGTTGTTTTACACAGCAGTTGCATTTTTTACGTAATTAGGTACTTAACTGGGCATCCAAATACAGGCACGTATAATAAAATATGATTTATTTAATACCTTTCTTGTGTTCTGTCCTTCACCTGCTACAAATATAGTCGTCATGGAATTATATTTCTTTTTTAGACTCATGTTCTATTCTTTCTATATTTTTTGTACATATGTGTGTGTGGCCTTTTCCATTTCTAAAAGTAACCCATTCCTTTTTTATAAATACCCACAGGGAGTATTAGAAGACTACAAAATAATATTCATTGTCATGGAAAGATTTACTTGCAGAACCAGGTCCGAGTCCCATTGGCTCTTCCCTCTAAGACTCAGTCAAAACCTGCTGAATCTATGCTTTTCCTCCTGGAACTCTGGTGTGAATCACCAGGAGATTTAAATGAGTTGATGGAGCTGCATCTTCACTACCTAGTTTTGCCAGACATGAAATAACAGTGGTCAAATACCTGTAATTTAGCAATTCATTCTTAATGTCTGGGGTTTTGTGTTTTGTTCTTTTTTAAATTGTCACTTTATTTGGGCCAATACTTGCTTTGCACTGAGCTGTGAGCGCCTGAAGAATACTCACTGCTGGCTGCATTTGCAGTACTGAGTTTATTTTCTCTCCAGAGTTATGATCCTGATTTCTACTCTTCCCTAAGCAGGTCAGCGTTTATCTGGATTGCTATTGGTCTGATCAACTTCAGGTGCCTTTCTTCACAACCACTGGAAAGAAAGAAGCGCTTTAGAGACCTAATCACCTCTTTTTAAAGCAGCTGCCTAAAACAAGGGGGATAAAGTGAAATGTAAAAGTACCTCTTTCTTTTCATTGTGTACAGAGGCTATTAAAGTTGTCTATCTTAATTATTAAAGGGTGTTCCTCTAAGAAGGAGACACAGCTGACATCCCAGCTCAGGCACCTTTACACCAATGCACACAGCATGGGCAACAAACCAGAGGAGCTGGAACTCGCTGCTAGAAAGTGAGGATCAAATTGCCATCACTGCAACCTGGTGGGAGGAAACAAGGGTTTAGTCAATAGGCCCACCTGAGAAAGTGCCCTCTGGGACAAGGGAGCAGAACCAAGCTGGCAGATCTTTAAGGAAGTTACAGCAATCCTTTGGTACAAGAGGAGAGGAGACTGTCATGGCTTAGTCAAGACCTTCTGGTCAAATAAGAGCCAATAAGGAAATGGAAAGGTAGTGAAAGCAGGGACAGCTATCCTGGGAAGAGCATAGCGATGCTGCTCACTTGTGTCAGGATCAGTTAGGAAGGCCAAGGTGCAACTGGAGCTGATCTTGGCAAAGGATGAGAAGAATAATAGGAAGAGCAGGAATGTCAGCCAAAAAATGAAGGTTAAAGAAAGCATACTGCCACGTAAAGAAAGCAAACAAGTGTGGTGAACTGGTAGCTACAAATAAAGAGAAGGTTGAGCTACTCCACAACTGTTTTGTGTCATTCTTAACTGGCAAGTCTCTCAATTTGAGAGTACAGTACAGGGAGACAGCATTACTTCTCCTTCTGAGTATTCTGCCAGGGGCTATGCCATTATGTAGATTTAACAGGTGTTCTCAGTGTTAACTGCTTCAGATTCTGGGAAGAAGAGCTGTTGTTGCAACTATACCGAGTAGCAAATCTTCTTCTTCTTCAAGTAGTGTAACTGCATTGACGTAAATAGAAGGCATCTTTGAGAAAAATAATTTTCCATATATTAAGCTAGAAAATTTCATTTTACTATAAATCAATTCTTTTTCCTGTTACATTTAGAATATTTTTGTTCTGGAATATCATTCACAATGCACCCTCCAAACTACTCGTTATTCTGCTCCAGGTAAAAATGTATATACCACATTAGGTATATGTCTTCTGTTATATTTAGAGAGCCTTCTTTGAATTGAAGTCCTTGAACTAATGTGAGTGTTTGAGTGCCTGATTTGCTTTAAATATTTATTTCCACTCAGCAAAAAAGCTCCTTAATTAAGTTCTAACCAAATTCACTATAGAAGGGTTAATTGAGGAAAAAAAGAATGTTAACTTCAGTAATTATTCTCTTGCCTGTAACCCTAACATTGGAACCAAATGCATTATTTGTAAAATGATTTCACACTGCAAACCATCAAATGAGAATGATAGTCACTAGAGAACATAATTAAACTTCATGTCTAAAGCTTACAGTATTAGCTTGCTAAGTGGAAGCGAGGAAACAGCAATGAAGGAATTTGCCTTTACTACAGTAAATAAAATCCTAAAAATAAATTGGAAAAGCTATTATATACAGGAATTAACAATGAGAGATGAAGCTCAAAAGCTAGCTGATAAGTTTTCATTTGTTTTACCCATAAATAGCTACACATCACTTTGAAGTGTGTGCAAGTAATTACTTGTTAGAGTATTTTATATTGTAGTCAGCTGTAACAGATTCAATATTGGTAGTGGAAGTGAGTGCAAAGACAAAAAGAAAATATCCCGGTCTGATTGGACTAGGGAATGAGATGACAGCAGGAGGAAGGAAAACTCAGTCCTCAGACATGCCTGAGAGAATCCATCGATCACTGAATGAGATGCTGATCATGGATATAACCTGAAGGAAAAATTACAGATGGCCCTTTGGAGGGCTTGTTTTTTTCATGTCTGACCAGACCTGCAAATATTCCTGCTAATTAAACGGATTTCACCTATTGCTGGATGAAAGCATCTATTTGTGGATGCTTTCCATTTTAAAATATCCAATTGTGCTGCTCATAAGAATCCCCCAAATAAAGTTAAAACGGATGCATTTGGTGGAGGATGTTTCCATAGGGAAGAGGACAGAAAATGCACTTTGTGCCAGCAACTTACTCCTGTGGAAGCCTGAGCTGTTGACCACTCGTTTCTATCAGTTCCAACAAACGTATTGTCATAGGCTCCACCAAGCTGGCTGCATACTGTGTACTTTGATTAGATGTATTTAGTGTCACTTTGGAATACAGAGCAATTTACCCAGAAAAATCAACACGTTTGAATGATGAAAAACTTGGGGCAGGGTCTATATCTTCCTTTCAAGTTCATATATTACCTCACTTGCCAGGGTGTTGGGCTATTTCTTAGATCAAAAACATCATCTCATGTATTTTATTTCTTTTTCCTTCTCATTTAAGCAGCTAAAAGAAAAGAAACTGACATTACAGATCCTGTGCAAGACTAGCTCCTTTCAAAACTTTCAGTATTTCTTGTAATCTTATTTTTAAAATATTTAAGATTTTCCACGTTTTTAAAGCCTGTCTCACCACTTTGTTTTTAATTGTTCTAACTGTAGCAGGCAGAATACAAAATTACCTACATTTTAAAGAAAAAAGAGAGTCTAAATTATCCCAGAATTCTACAGGCAAGTCCAAAACCTGGCCTCAAACTTTCTTCAATGCGGTCAGCATGGTTTCAGAGTAACAAAAATGACATTAGAAATGTCTATACATGGATTTTAAATAACACTTTTCATAGACAGATCTCAGATTTCTTATGAAACTTCATCTTTACCATGATATGATTTTACAAATAAATAAATGAAGGCATACAGAGATGGTGTGAATTCTGGAAAGAGCAGGGAGGAAGCCGAATCAACCTTTACAGGTATATATATGCTTAATTATCACCTCTAACTCTTTGTACACCCATTGAAAAAAGATGTCAGACACCTGAATTAAACCTAATTTTGATTTAGCTGCATAATAGGTTGATTCTTGATAGCTATGGTAATGCTGACAGAACAACAACAGAGCATAAAGGATAAACCTCTTCCAAATTATTGTGCTATGTTCATAGTTTACATAGAGGAAAGATGACTCAGCCACTGCACAGTAAATTTGAAGTGCTCTACAAGAAAACAAGTCCATCACTAAAAAGAGCTATTTTAATATGTACTTGAAATAAATGTAACCTTGCTTATAGTTACCAGTCACTGAACTTTAGATGAAAAGTTACGAATTGGGCAAATCCATGTGAAGGACATAAAAGGGAGTTATAAGCAGAAGCCTCATCAAATATATGAAGGAAGTGAAATATTGCTTTTTTTAATAGGATGTAATAGCTATCTATACAAAATATTTCAGGTTATGGCTTTCTTTCTTTCCTTTTTTTTTTCCATGTGGTGTCACTTTTTTTTTTTAATTAGTCAAAACCAAAATATTCTTTCTCTTGTATTTGCTCAAAGTAGACAGAGCTCTTCTGGAGTAGGATGGTTAAAGGTAACCAGGAATCTAGCAGCAAATCTATTAGAAAATGCCTGCTCAGAGTAAAGGAGCTTTAATAAATGACATTTCCTTGCAGTTTTGCTCAATCAGAAAAGACCACAAAGGAATTTTGTAATCATCCAATCAAAACTTTCCATTAACACAAGAGTATTATTACAAGTATTAAAACAATACTTGTTTTGCCCGTTATTTTTCCTCAATATCCTCATCTCAAAGTCCTCCTGATTCCTCCATGCTCTCATTCTCTACCAAATTTGTCACGGGTTGAGGCTGGTTATGTGCTGAGCACCAACAAAAAACTGTTCACTTACTTGCCTCTGCTGTAGCTAAGCAGAGAAGGGGAAATTGAAACTTCATTTTTATGAGGTGAAATAAGGATTACTGAGGAAAATGGAAAAACTTCAAGGCAAAACAGGCTCAGACTTAACAGTATAAAGAAGATTTATTACTAACAGAATTAAAAGTAAAAAGAATAATGAGAAACCAAAGCAAACTTCCAGAACACCCCTCTCTTCCAGTACCTGCCTCTTTCCACCAAACTGTGCAAGGGAAACTAACATGGGGTTTTGGTCAGTGTTTCATGACTTAAGAGTCTTTCTTCAGTACGTTTAAGGAAAAGAGTTCCTTCTGCTGTGCCGTGGGATTCTTCCCACAGAAGATAGTTTTCTATGAACTTCTCTAACGTGGTTTTCAAACTTCACAAACAACAGTCCTCCCAAATCTGCTGCAGTGAAAAATAGCCCTCTCATGAATCTTGCAGTCTTCCCACACTGTCATCATGGGGTCATAATAGTCATGGGGTTTTAGTCTTTTAAGGATGAGCTATTCCAGCCTGAAAGTAAAGGTTCTCTTCTTCAATCTCTAAAAGCCTTTCACAGCCTCTATGGGCTCTGGCACCTTCTTTTCACGGGCTGCGCGTGGATTTCTGCATCCTCCCATGTGCACCATCTCAGGAATTATAGGGAAAAACAATTTTCTGTATTGTAGTCTTCACCATGGCTTGCAAGGAGATTTTCAGCTCCGGCACTGGGAGCACCTTCTTTCTTTCCCTTCCCCCACTGACCTTGGTGTTGCCATGTTGTTCCTCTCACGTGATCTCAGTTTTCCCTTTTCTCTAACTCAGAAGAAAGTTGATATCTGTAAGGTTTCAGCTGAGAAGTTAATCTTGTTCGGGCTCTGCATCGGGAAAGACTCACCCTGTCTCTCATTGCCAGCTGCGTGGTGTTTTTCTCCTATTTGGCATGAGCAGTGCTGGCTGCAGAGGAGGGTGGGGGCCCGCTGGCTCCACATGGGCTGCGGCAGCATCAGATGAATCTCGGCCACGCGGTCCCGGCCTCAGTT
>VZTA01014012.1:394731-604174 GCA_013398855.1 Mohoua ochrocephala | reverse complement strand
GGGCTGGGCCTGCTCCAGGATGGGACCCGGCCCCCCCCCCCCCCAACCCTCGGCAGGGAGCAGGAAAAAGGAACTTCTTGCATTTCCTCCTTCTTTAAATACGTACATCACGGAGGCGTTACCAGCTTATTTAACTGGTTTTGCATCTTGTCTATCAACCAAAACTTCTGTGCCGGCCACAGAAGTTTTCCAAACTGCTAAAACCAGCACAAGGGGACATCCAGACAAATTGATGAATTCAGGTTACTTTGAGAAGAGCTATTTAATACAATCCATATTAAATTAAATGAATTACATTATAATTCTTCAACACTTTATGGAGACCTGTATCAGTCATGCTGGTATTTTCCCTGGCACTAATGTGTCAGAATGACAGATTTTCTTATTTGTTCTTTTTAAATCCTACTATGGCATCATCTAACTTAATGTTTTTTCCTCTAGTGCTCTGAGACCCATTAAAAATCAACATTAATTATGAGGAGACTTTATGGCCTGAACCAGTTGAGACTAGTTTATCTCTATATTTAGATAGAGATTTAATATTTATCTCTAGAATATATTGCTTAAGGTCCTTCTTAAGTATTGGTAGAGTGGTACTTTGCAATCATCCTAAACATCATGGCTGCGACTAAGTCATCTGGCTTTGTTCCAAGTATCGAACAGAAATCTGTATTGAATAGTCCTTTTCATATCACTGCTAACAAGTAAATAATTTCAATTTGGACCAGAAGATACTTTATGTTCTCAATATATTTTCAGAAACTTTCTTGCCCTCACGTCTGATGACTACAGATTTTTCTTTTGCCCTTTTTACTTCCTCCATCACTTCTTTTCCAGTTTCTACACTTGTGATTTATAGTATTTACCATCCATTTTTCCTTTCTCTCTGTTATTATAAATTTAAGACAGAGAGAATTGACTTTCCTTCTAAATGAGATTAGCTGTTTATAACCTATTTGGTCTTTTTCAGTTCTGGGATTTGGGTTCTTAAACCGTCTGCCAAGTGCTCTTTGAAATTTCTTTGTTCTCACTCACATCTTTCCATTTGATTTCCTCCTCCCAGCCCGTTTGACAAGCTCATTCACCTTTATGAAACTAGGCTCCTGAAAGAAGCGTATGTTACAGTTTGTTATTTATACAGATATATGCAAATATTTTATTTGCATTTGCTAAATACAGTTGCTTCTCTTTTTTTATATCCCATATGTCTGTGTTGATCATCACAATGCTAATAACATATAGATTAAAGATCGGCTTTAATGCATATTAATGAATATGTTATTACTTTTAGAGACCCATAATATGGATGAAGTTTATTTGTGCTATTCTTGTCATAAGGGAGGCCCACAGAGACAGCACATTCAGATGGAAGATCTGTTAATTTTAATTTCTTCATGCATGGGATGGGAGTAGCAGTTTATGTTCCCGTCTCTGGTTTATTTACAGAAAAAGAAGAACAGATGTTCCTTTCTTTTTTTTTTTTTTTTTTGTTAATTGCAAGAGCCTGGTTTAGCCTTTGATTATCAGAGACAATCTTCTGAGAACACATCTCAGTACATTGTACTGATTTTTAAAAAGGTTATTTTCATTATATTTTTTAGTTTATTTAATTCTTTTCCAATTTCGCTTCACATTATTATTATGTGTTTTCTCCTTTGATGTTAGTGTCCTTTCTCCCTCTACTTGGCTTATCCAGCTCTCTTCCCAGTTAAGCAGCATTTCCTTCTGAAATAACAAATGCAATAAGGTGCTTTCTAAGCAAATTCAGTGTGTCATGGAAAAAGATGACCAAACTGTGAAGAGTGAAAAGTGTCCCGATTTTCCAGTTGATAAAGGCAAAGATATTTTGGCCTTATCTAGCTCCCTTTTTACTGCCATATGTTTTAAATATTATTTATTTGCAACTTGTGATTTGTATTTGGTCCCCTTTAACTTACTGGTGTGCAACATGTCACTGAGCTGAAACTTGAGACACTTCATAGTTTAAGATTTTTAATAGTATTCTAGAAACTGCTCCCTGAAAAGAGAGTAGAAATGAACATGATGTATGTTTATAAGAGTAATCCTGTACTACTTTTCTTACCCACTTATATGTTCTGGAGTTACGGGAGGTAACATTTAGTGTTACCCTCTTAGCCATGCTACAGATGATGTCTGTTTGTATTCACTGTTATATCAAATGATGCTATAAACACACATCTAGTTTTTCATGTAGACATGAGCATGTTTAATATGCTAAAGATGATCTGTCACTCACTGTTTCTGAAATACTTTGTCACTTCTCAAATTCTTTCCTGTCACTTGACACAGAGAACCTTTTAAGCAAGCTTTACTACTCCCTCCCAGGAAATTTTCGTTCCTGTAAAATTTGAAGTTGCTCTTTTATTTATACCATAGTTTCTTATTCCTATAATCCATACTTTTCTACACCCCTGAATTTAAATTATTTCTTGCAAAAAAAGAGAAATAGCATGAATATGTGTACTGAAAGGCAAAAAGAAGCCACTTAAAATATGCATCAACACAGATATTATATGGTGAAAGTGGTTTCACATTCTTTAGACTAGGTGAGTTAAAACAATACTGGAAACTAATCTGGAGACAAGGAGAAGTAGGGCAGCTAGATTAAATGGTATCATTTTAATTTATGAAAAAAAAACTTGATTGTTTTTCCATGTATTATAGGTTTAGCTTTTAGAGAGACCTTGTGCAACAGTAATAAGAATTATATAAGAAAAAAGTTTGTTCATTTCCCCAAAATAATAAAATTTCCATAACAATTGCTGTATACTTCTGATGCATTCCATGTCTAGATATTTTAGGCTATAACTTGTTGTTTGGCATGTGTACTGTTCCAATTCATTATTATTTTCAAACTGAAAGCCAGAATCTTAATTTTTTTTTTTCCATTTTTTTTTTAACCAAGCAAAGGGACATTATGGTGTGCTAAGTTTCAAAATGGGAAGGAAATCAAAATCTGACACAGGCTATTGAGAGCCAAGATTATGTCAATGAATTGAATGCTGAGTGTAACTGAGGCTCAAATTATATAAAAGTAACACAGAACTCAGAAAAAATGGTCATTATGAGCTGATGAGAAGAATTAATGTTGCTTTGAAGTAAAGACAAGATTATTCTGAATATTTTGAAAGATGAAAATTACATTGTACCTTTTAGGCAATATTTTTGTATGCAAATATTGGTAACTATTATAAAATCACAGAATATTCTGAGCTGGATGATTGGGTCCAAATCTTGGCCCTGCACAGGACACCCCAAGTCTCACACCATGTGCCTGAGAGCATTGTCCAAACAATTCTTGAACTCTCAGGCTTGGTGCTGTGACCCTTGCCTGGGGAGACTATTTAACTTACAAACCGCATTGGTTTACCCCTAAACATGATGTTACTTTACCCTATAGCTTCTGAGTTAATTATGATTTGATGTTCACACAATCCAGGCTAAGACTGGAGATCCAGGGCAGGCTCAGAGTACAAGCCAAAGTTTTTCTTCTGCCATATATGATTTAATACCCCGTTGAATACCACAGATCCTAAATGGAAAGTGTAAACATACATCAGTGGAATGTGACTTTTCAACATAAGTATTTAGGTGTCTGTTTTGAAGGAAGCAGGACTTGGAATCCATCAATATGCTAAGGACTGAAAACAAGCCAAGAAATGCTAACTATAAGCATAAAGTATGTCACAGGGTTCCAGGGGGTGTCTGTCAATTCCTCTATACTTACACGCTTGTTAAAAGTCTAGAATTTCTGCTGTGCAGAAAACTTTGATATCTGGGATTTCTTTATTTTTTAGTCTTAGTGGGAGAATAAAATTTGGAAAATTTATTTAAGAAATGAAAATATCAAGTGGCTTGATGTTAACGCATCTAAGTAGCAATACAACATAATGCCTAAAAGTTGCAATTTTCTTAATTTCTGTATCTTAAGAATGACAAAAAAAATGGTGTGGTTATGTTATAATTAATATTATGAAAGTATTATTACATGCCTTACAAGAAATTTTGAAATGTATTTTTCTAAAGTAACACTGCTAAAGCAAAGTATGTCAATCTTTATGAACCATTTCAAATTGATTGAAACTAAATGATGTAAAACTTCTGTATGAAATATAGTTTTGATCTTCTCACATTCCTGGCTAATCATTCCACTCTAAAAACATTTCCTGAAAAATTAGTATTTAGGATTTTTCGGTTTGGTTTGGTTTTGGTTTGGGTTTTTTTTCAAGAAATGTATTTTTTTTACTGTCCTATCACCTGCATTAGTATGTTTGTTTGGTATTCACATGGATGTCACCTAAATTTCTCTAGTCCCTTGAAGTTTAATCTGAGAAGATGCTTAAAGAGCCCTTGTCTTTTTAATGGCTTCTGTTGAAGCCTAATTATTATAAAATTGTAAAAAATGTGAAATGATAATCCGTCTGGGTTACCTCCTTTATTTTTCCCTTAGAGATATATTAAAAGATGTTAATTAATGCATTTAACTGAGCAAGGATAATAAATGACTCATCTCACCATTTTTATTGCTGTCTTGGTGATGCACAGATATGTTTCTGTTTTGCTTTTAAATACTTGTTTCTGCTAGGAATGCCCCTTAAAGAAGTACAAGGCACATTGTAAGGTTCCTTGAATACAAACACAGCTGATTAGCATGACTTAAATCTCCACAGGAATCAATTGTGTAGATACATTCTTGCGTATTAATTACTGCTTGGAAGGCGCAGACATTAAAAAATGAACAGAACTATAATAGATGCAGATTCTAGACAGATGTTTATAGTGCCAGATATACTTTGTGGATGTCAATGGGATTAAAAGAATTATCAGTTTTTCAGGTGAGGGAAAGTTATGAGCCAGTTCAAAACTTCTGCAGAAACCAAGAGAAATATAATTTTTCTGTGAACATTTAATATTTTGCTAGCATAGCTAATTGCTATATTTCCAAAAAGCTAATCGTGGCACAGGACTGCCTCAGGTAGGATAAGTACAGATGTGTCATATCCTGTGGAACAGGTTCCTTAATCTGGCTGAATAATACCTTGTTCTAAAAGTCATTCCACAAATATGAGTTCAAGCACCTGTGAGCACACAGCCATCGAAGCCAATCACAATCACAGCATCTGGCAGTGCTTTGCCTCTCTCACCTCACTGTTGGTAGGTACTGTAGAGCCTGACCTTAAAATGACACCAGGTATTCCAGATCTACTGATTGAACGCAAAACCCCCAACCAACCATGCAGAATAAGTAGCCTCTGTGCAATGTTATGCAATGTTTGCCAGCCTTCTGAAGCTGGCACAGGACATACAGTGTACGTCTGAGTTCAGTCTTGCCCAGCTCTTGCTAGCTCATTGTGAACAGACAGCTTTGCATTGCTGGTAACATTTGGCATAGAAGTAAGTAGAAAATACGCTGCTTATTCTGCTTCTTCTGTCCTAATATCTGGTATTTAAAAAGTGGAAAAGACCTCTGAATACAGAGATGTTAAAAAGGACAACAACACCCAATATAATTTATCTTATTTAATAAATAGCACAGGCACAACTCCAGCTTGGCTGCCCTAAAGGTTAACAGGGAATAATAATCTAAACATAAATATTTAGGTTCTACATACCTATCTCATTTAATTAAGTAATATTCCATGTTCTGCATGTATTAGCATTTCGGAACTCAGAACCAAAGAGGAATATGTTGATTTTGATAGGTCTTTTTACGTACTAGGAAAAAGAAGTAGGACTGTCTCAAACTCATTTTTTTTATTTGAATGGAATGTTTCAGAAAATCTTTTCTTTAAATTTTTTTTTGTTTGTTTCCGTTATCATTGCCATGGTAAACAGTCATAACAAAATGTATTAATTAATTTAGTTTGGGATCTCTGTCTATATTTTAAACAGAAGCAAAGTTTGAAGCAATGGGACATTATTTGAACCAGAGATGCTGAGTTTCCACCAGGTTAACTGTACCTTTTGTCTAAATATAATTGAAGAGGAATGTATTACTTCATGCTCTGAGTGATGAATTATTGTACAAAATTAAAATCTAAAATGGTATTTTGAGGTGGAATTTCATATCTTTCTGTGGTTTGGCATCATCTTTTTTGGTTTTGTTACAAATGTAATCCTTGCAATTCCTTGCTTATTTTAATAAGCCATCCATTACACTGCATCAACCATTCCTTCTGCTGGGAAAATGACTTTTAAACTTTAGTAATTAAAAAGTGTGCCATCTGAGAAGAACGGAAAGAACAATAACACAGGCATTAATGAAAAGCACTTCCTCTAAGTGACATTCTGGTTATTGCTATGTCTTAAATGCCAAAATCTGATAGTACACTTTTGTAATTCCTTATATAATGAAATGCTTAAGAAATATTCTACAGTCATTGGACCATCATTAACAACTATGAAATTAGATGTCCCATGGGTTTTTTTCCAATTTAAAGAGGGTTAAATTGCTAATTTACATGTTAATTAGCATTCATTCTAAAGAACACCAAATGTAATTCCATAGCATCTAACATTTAACAATTTGGCTTATCAAGACATTAAATTTAAAAGAAGCTCTGCATTATTTGCAAGAATTTTTTTTTTTTTTGAGGGCTAATGATGAAAGGAATCTCATTATTCTAAGTAACATGCAATTTTAAAAAGGATGAATGCTGCCAATTTATTTACTTTATCACTGAGTAATAAAGCGTTGGCAGGGCAGCAGGTTTAACAGTTCTTTATAAAGCTCACTGATCTGCACAGACTGGTAAGTTTAAGATAAAGAATTGTTTCTGGTGACATTTCTTTGGAATGTGTTGCCTCGAGTCACTCCTAATCACCGGAGTGTGCTCAGTGGTATTTGACAACGCTGCTTCTGCTGCTGCGGAGCTACTCTGGTACATGCACTTGCTCTGGTGTGCAGTTGAAGCATCTCTGTGTAGCAGACCTATAAATACAAGCCTCCCCTCATAACATTTAAGAAAATATTGCGTGATATTGTAAAGCAAGCATTCATTCTAAGAAAATTTCAAACTGGCAAAATAAATGTTCTTAGTACGGTGAAGCCCCAGAATTATCGTGTTGTTTATGTCCTGCTATGGGCATGTTTTGTACACTATTCCTTTGCTTGAATGCTGAAGTCATCCTGTTTTGCTTTATCTTACCCTTATTTACGTTAGTTTCTGTGCTGTGACACAACCTGATTGTCCGTTCCCCTGAACTGCTACTTCAGCATTTCAGAATTGCTGGATTGCAGTGCTCCGAAGCACAGCAGCTGTGATGCAAACATGTTTTTTGAAAGGCAGGATTTCTTTATGTCTGAATAACAGAAAGGAGCATTCAGGACAGGAAAAGTTTGGTCTTATATTATCTAGCAGTAGTAAAAGATGAAAATATATCTGAAAACAGCATTATACATTTCATTCTTTGCTTTTTTTTCCAGACTCCAGCCATTTTTTATGTTGAGTAAGTCCTTTGTTTTATTTTCAATACAACACTGTGTGCCAATACAATATCTATGGACCCCTCTTTAACAGAATTAGAGTTGTGAAATGTGGCCCATTCACTCAATTCCTCAGCTCTAAATGCAATGACTTAGACATGGGTGGCTGTAAGTGGCCGACATTAAGAGATTCTAACTGTGCTTTATCATGGTATTTCTCCGCATTTATGGATTATTTCTCCTGGTCCTTCATCTTGTAACTCCTTCTTCTCCCTTGTCTTCTAATTTCTGAGTGATACTTGCATACCTTTCTCTTCTTGCAGTTTCTGTCCACACCCATTTCCATAATTGCTTCCCAAACCCACTTGTTCTTCTGTTTCCCCCTACCATTTCACATCATCTGTTCTTTTGCAGGCAGCAGTTTCATTCCTTGCACAAAACGGTTTAAATTCTAAAGTACAGTCTATCTTCAGTACTGAGTCAGGGACTTTTCCTCAGTGAAAATAACATGCAACCTCAGATTAAAGATTTCATTAGAGGGCAGATACATAAAAGTATCAGATTGGGGTGTCCCAACAGTATTGATTCTGAAGCCTTCTCACTCCTTTATTCTTGACTTTGCAAATATTATGTATTTTTACTGTAACTTACTAAAGCTTGTGATCCATAAAGAAAATACCAGCCCAATAACCAAGAGCAATGGAAAGCTTGTTCTTAAAATACAAAGTATTTGTAAACCTTAATTATAAGCATCACAATCAGTTCTGTACCTAACAATCCAGTGACATGGGGTAATCTAGTTTGTAATCAAAAGTAATTTGGAAACCAAAATGATGAATGAAAGTAGTTAATTCACATGAAAACATTCTGAAAGAGTGAGAAAAACTTTTAATTATGGAAAAGGCGGTGTGCAGAAAGCGTAACTATTCAGCAAGAAATTATCAAAAACTTGCTCTTCAGGAACAGTTACAGTCAGAGTGGAAGTAATTTTTGGAAGTATGAACAAGAATGTGCACTGAAAAATCAGTGTATGATGAACAGCTAAGAAAGTGTTGAGCTATAACAGAAATTAGAGAATGTAATAAATGGCATAGGCATAAGCAGCAACAAGAAAATCACTGGTTTCACAATGAGCAAGAGAACAGTGTGTCTTTAAGGGAAAAAGACACCGAAATGATAGGATAGACTATAGAAATGAATTCTTTGCTTTTAGCTTTGGTCTTCATATAAAAAGAAACTAGACTAGACTAGAAATGTAAAGGCCATATTGTTTCCAAGGGAAGAGAAAGATGTGCTTAAAAGGATAGAACAGAGAAAATTGAACTGTTATATGTATTGTAGAATAATGCATAAATAAAATAACGGTTGAGAATTCCTCAGCATCAATACCCCCAAATTCAAGAGAAAAAAAATGTTGCAAAGAAGCAGAAGTGTCTCACAAAGGTTATATTGGAAGAGGTGATCATTCTAAATAATTGTATAGTGGAGATAGTTAAAATATAAACTGGTAATAGATTTGTCTAAAGTTAGAAATAAGCAGGCATTTCACTGAAATTAAAGAATACTTTGTGGAAAAAAAATCGTTGAAACTGTTGACTATATTGAATCATAATGGCAATATTCTGATGTATGTGTCAAAAGCATCCAATCTGACTAAAGATATTTACGGTAAATATTCTGGAGATGAAAAATATAAATAATAATAACTTTCAACTCTAACACCCCTCTCTTGTAAAACATACGAGCACCCTTCATTTTATGCATTCAAATACTTCAATTTATTTTTGAGAGGCTGCTTATAGGCCTACCTTTTAGAAATTTCACAACTGTTTTCAGGGCTGGGCCTAATTTTAAACCCTCTAAATTGCACACATATAACATTTTGTGTATTTGATAGTTGCTTTTGAGCACAGCAATCCATTGGTAGTTAAAGAGGACAGTAACTACCACATATACTAAACTCCTGGATCACTTCAAGACCACTTATAAACCAGCTGTTTGAGGGAATCTAACATCATGTTACTGTTTCTCTTGTTTGAATCCTTTTCTTTAATCTTACTAGGGATGTGAGAAATGTGAAAGTTTTGTTGCAAGTGTGCAGGTATTTCTTGACAAGCGTCAAACCAAGGTGATTTTTGTGAGTTACAGGAGTAGAATGCTGGTGACTGCAGACAGCACCTCTTGCTAACTGGGAGCAAGAAATTATGAGGTCTTTTACCATTCAGGTTGTTTCCTGAGGCGGCCACAGAGTACAGAACCCATGTGCAAAACTTGGCCCTACAAAAGCAGTGTCCTGCTTTTAAAGGGTCAGCTTTTTAAAGGCCAATGTCCTGATGCACAGGTACAGGAGCAGGAGCCACAGGGAAGGACCTCGGCCCTGCCCACATGGGAGCACCAGAGGAACAGGGGGTCCGCCTGTGTTTCAAGGGGAAAAAGCAGAGGCTACACAAGCACCCACAGTAGTGACCTTCATGCCAGTATAATCCTGTCTGTGATTAGTGTGTTCTCACAGCTAAATATACGTTACTTTGTCCACAAGAAGATTTCTTAGTATGTTTGCCTGATTTCCCAGATCCTAAGGTGAAATTCCTCAGATATTGCCAAGCCGGTTTTCTTTCCGCCAAATGAAAATTGTTTGGATAATAGGGGTTTACTTTAGAGCCAAAAGATGTGACTTACTTTTCCCTCCAATAAACATGGAGATGCTGGAAAAAACACCCTCAAGATGAACTAACAAGATCTCAGCATTTACACTTATTCCTGGAGCTTTCTCTGAGTTAACTTATGAGTGCATTTTCTGGGTGGTAGCAGCAATGCTAGCTAAAATGTAAGCATATTTGCTAGCTTTGATGTTTAACAGGAGCTAAATCTCTGCCTGAATTAGAATTTACATCCACAAGCACCATAAAGGCTTAACAGTAAGTGCCAACAGCTGTACACACTAAATCAGACTCTCATGCCAAAAATATAACCAAATGCTAGTATGCATGGATGTAAATACTGAAATACAGATATGTGCATGTAAACTAGAGTAGAATGAAAGTTCTGTTCTCTTACTTAGTACTGCCTGCTTCGAGGACACTAAAATTTATTTCGTGGGGTGCTTTTTACAGGTTTTTGTTTGTTTGTGTATTTTTTATCATATGAGAGAATGTGATGCATTTAACTGTATGATTAAATTGTGACAACAAAACTAGAGACTTGCTTTGTCATCAGAAACCCCAAGATGGCAATGCAGTCTTGTTTTTCTTTGCTGCTTATTTCTGTTATTATTATTATCATCACAATTATTATATTGCAGTACATGGAACAGATTTGTGATTTTCTCATTTGCTAACATCTAAAAACCTTGCTGATTGCTAAGGATTATTTATACAAAATATTGTAAGCTCCAACTACTTTGATGTTAACTGAATGGATGAACACTGTGCATGACCTGGAGTTATTAAAAGATTCCATTTAATAATGTCAACCAAATAGATATCTCTGTTCAAGTTTGGCTTCGTTTTAAAGACACACACAACACAGTGGTTAAAAAGAACTACACTGGCATGTTATTTTCAGCTTACCCTACTTCTACATATATTACATTTTCAGATAGCAGCCTATCTTGGTTATCGATCCTGATCACTTTTGAATGAATTCACATCAGGACCTTTGTGCTTTTCAGTGTTCAGATAGCTTCAGCAGAGCCAAGGTACCCCATTCCGATGCAGTTAACTTTTGCTGCAGAGAATACAGCAAGCAGGCGAGAGCAAGCGTCATTCACCTTGATGCTTGAGCAGAGAAACTGCAGGTTTATCAAATGGGCTACTCCCCGTGACTGCTGCCCCAGACTTTATAAAGTCATGGAAAAAAACACAAAGGAAAAAAGCTGTGATTTCAAGTGGGTTAGCTGATATGTGGTAGGCCAGTGAGGCATGTATACACAGGGCTGTTGGTGATGAAAGTTTCTCCAGGAAAGTCACTCACACTCCTGCCCCAGCCTTGTTAAGTATCAGGCTTAACAACAGAGAGCTCAGGTAAAGCCGGGTGGGAGTGCAAACTTCCAATCAGACAGATTTTCTGTGTTCAATTTAGCCAGCCCTGCACTAAAAGGAATTAATTTCCAGGTAATATTAATTAGCAGGTAATATCAGTGAAAAATTCTTGTGTTGTGTCAGGAAAGATGTTGAGACTAATGCTGTCAAGACAACCAAAGGAATAAGAACTGCCTAACAGTCAAACAATGTTACTCAAAAATAGATAAATAATATTAGAACTCTCCAGGGTCATTATAGTGTTAGAAAATAATGAAGATGTAGGCATTGAGCTTTGATGGTCTGTCAAAATTTTATGCATACATATGTACACATACATCATGCTTTTATATTTATAAGCACGAAGGTATGTAGCAAGCGGAGAGAGAGAGAGAGAAAGTCCGTCTGAGTGTACTGCTTTAGAATAATCTAACACAGAAAGACAGCAGAAAGACCAGTTATGCAAACAAGGCCGGACTGTCACCATAGCATTTTGCAGCCTCCGAGGACAGGGAGGGCAATGGCTGGGATGCCAGCTTCTAGGTCCAGGACTCAGCACTTCCTGCTATAAAAACTGGTTGAAATCATATGTAAGAAAATGGATCACAAAATTAATTTTATGAAACCATAATATTTGGAGATTAAAGCCATAACTCTCTGAATAAAATCTGTTTCCTCTGGAAGACAAACAAAAGACTTATGATTAAGTACTCAGTGCAATATCCTTTTTTCTGCCTTTCTATCTTCTCTAAACATCATTGCCACTTTAATACAAATTGTGAAGCAGTAGAATTTAAATGGAAAATCACATGGGAGGACTACACTGTATTGTTACTGAGATGCAAAGAGAGTCTTATTTTAATTTACTCTCCATTAGAAGAATGACGTTTAGAACATATCCATGCAGATTACGAAAGCTACCCTCAAATTACTGCTGGGAAATGGAAAATATACCTTCAGAGGAAGAAGCTCTTGTGGTGGCTAATGTCCCTCCCAGAATAAATATTTTAAAACTAAGGTAACTAAACCCACAGGAAACCATACATTAACTTTTTTTTTTTTTTTTAAGATTACTCTGCTAAAAGCATGAAGAATAGAGGCTTTTCTGTGACTGACTATAAAAGTCAGAGAAAAGGGTACATCTACACTATTCCTGGAGGCAAACTAATGCTATTCCCAGACTTGGCTGACCAGGTAAGAAGTGAGAGGGGAGAAGACACTGAATTACCCTGTCACATCAGGAGGGTAGCTAGCTAATCCTGCACTAACTGAGCTTCTGAACTACATCTGAAAGGGCAGGATGAGGTGAGCTTGCACTGCCAGTTGATATTCTGTATGTGTCCTGCATTTCTGTGCAGACTCTTAGTTTCCAGCACTATGTCTGGCAGCTTTTAAAGCAGTAAATTTATCTCAAAATTAAGAAGAGTTTTATTGCTTAACCAAGCCCTTTTATAACAGAAACCTGCCAAAACCTCCCCTGCCCAACAACCCAGTCATAGCTGGTGCATGAAGCAGGCTGTTTGATTTAGCATAAACTGCTTTTTGCAGGGGGAGCGTGTGAAGAGGAAAGAGCACAAATGGCTCCGAGTTCAGATGCATTTCTGATGACTTAAAAAAACTGCTGAAGGGTGAAAAAGTCCTTTGTGCAGCAAACGGGGATTTATAAGGATTAGAGTCACATGTTTAGGAGCTGGAAAAGCATTTGTTTTGTATTATTATAAAATTTTTTATGGATTAATTAATGGAATGGTGATGAGAGGAATTGCTTTTGATTTAATACATAAATGCATAACTCTGGTTTGGGAGTGATGGGACAAAAGAGTCCCGTTATTACTCATGGGTAACTGACTGGGATACTTGAACTCAGCAGGATGGTTCAGCATGATGAGTGGGCAGACCTTAGGCAGTTTTTTAATGGAGTGCTGTGATAGATGCACACAGAAAGTTCCAGGGTGATTTACATCCTCTGTGATACTGCAGAAGACAATCAGATTGCTTTCAGGGAGAGTGAGGAGTTTTGCCTTTACCATTGCTCATTTTATTCAATATTATTATTTCTAATCCCCTGTCAGAAACACCTGCAACTCCTAGTGTGGTTTCACATATTTGTGAGGTAGCCCCTGACCCCTGTGAACCCACAAGTGTGATCACACAGAGGACACAAATTCCCTGGCAACTTGGATGCACGCAATACACGAGCACTTAAACGCGAGCACTAGCAGAAACACAGGAGAAAAAAACACATCTATGGAATCTGGTTACACGTGCTTAGCATGCCAGGTCAGCAGATATGATCTGTCACTTCAGAGGTTCAGAAATGTTCATTCTTGAACTTTGTAAACTGTTTTCTTTAAATTCTGAAGTGTTTGTATTAATTAATTGCATTTTCCTTCCATATTGCCAACTGAAATGTGGATTTTGCCAAAACTGGAGGAAAATTAGGATGCAGGAAATAAGGTTAATAGGCACATTTGGGTAGAATATACCTACCACATACACACGTGATAAAATGATACAAAAACAGTGATAAAAAATTAGTATTTATTATCATTTTCCAGGAATCCAACATCTTATTAGGGATTAATTTATATCACGCTCTGCATGCAAGGCAAAATGTATTTCACCCTGAGAAACATTACGAGACATAGATTTTAACTCCAGAAACAGACGCTTTTTAAAAAAAAAATAAATAAACAAACTCTTTTCTTCTCTTTCTCTTTTCAAGCACAACCAGCTTGAAACAGCATGGTCGTATTCCTTCTGCATCCAAAGGAGGGACCTGGTTATTTGAGGAAGTGGTCTTTCCCCCTGCCTGTGGTTTTTAAGTAATTCCACATTTAAATACATCAAACTAAGTGTGGACATTGGTATTAAGCATGTATCTAAAACTACACATGAAGGTCTTTCAGTCAGAGTAGCTAAAAAGAAATTGTGATAAAGATGAATATTTTCCATTTTATTTTAATGGAAAGTAGCATGTTGAAGTTGAAAACCTCAAATGATGAATTGTCTTCTACTTGAGTGAATTTAGAAACCTTCCACAATCAATGAGGAAGGAAGGGAGACCATTGTAACATGCAAGACATTTGTCAGGTTTACCTGCTTGTGAGCGTGGTCGTAAGAATTGATGTGGTTGTCAAATTCCTGGTGTTTGTGGTACTGCTTGTCGCACAGTTCACAGTAGAAGTTCGCCTTCACATCCTCCAGGGCCTCGGCTGCAGCTTTCTCCTTCTCAGCGTAGTCCTGCAGAGGCAGAAGCAAAGGGAGACCCTTCACCTGAGATCGTGAACTCCTGCTTCAGCAGCTCTTTTCACCATCCACATTACAAGCACTGGACAGCTAAAACACCAAACTCCATCCCAAACATGCTAAGGAGGTTTTGGTCTTAAATTGGATTTAATAAAAGAGTTGTGTTTCTTGAGGAATTGTTCTTACTACTCATGGTAGGTTCTGCAGCAAAAAAAAGGAGAGGAATGGGGTGCAGAGGAATACCATCAGGACACTGCCTAGCTCCTGGGCAGGGAAGCCAAGCAGTGAAGAACAAGCAAACCCCCAGGTATTAGCCTGTCAACTCTGACACCAGCTTCAGATCGCCCCAACATCTGTCTGCTCCTTCAGGTACGACTGCTCACAAGAAATAAACTTTTTTAGTCTGATACTATGGCAGAGTTTATTTTGTGTTCTGCTTTCTACCTTCTATGAAATATTCAGTGGGGGCAGGCAGCAGATTGCTATGGCTGGCTGAGATTTCCCTGGAGCAGAGCCACCTCTGCAAGAGCCTTTTCCGTTCCTCCCTGTCCTTCCCAACATCTGCGTGAGGGGACACACCATCCAGCCTGCCCAAACTGAAAGTAACTTGCCGCCTGACGCAGGCCACAACCACTGGGGAGAGCGCTGGCTCACGTCCAGGCTCATGCAAACACCGCAGAAAACAGGGAAAACACAATTAGTTCCGGCATAGTCACCCTCCATATCTCCTCAGTAGCACAAGTGATTGCTATGGAGAATCAGATACTTTCATTTCAATACATAACATTGGGTAAAAAGAGAAAACTAAAAACATAGGAGCCAAAAATTTCTGAGCTCAAATTAAGGCACTTAAATAAAGGGCCTGATACGCAAAATTGGCAGCAGCCTTTGTCAATCTTATTTCTTTTAAAAGTCCTTCATTATACTGTTATTATTATGACACTTCCTTAAACACTTTGCATTAAAGTGCAAACTTCTGACATGGAAAACAAGAACAAAAAAGTTGATAGAAGCTATTCATTTTATATTCATATTGACAAGCTGATATTTCTTGAGTGTATGTAATATATTGCCAGGGATTGCAGTAATTCATCATTTGCTGTATCATTTTAGTCTCCTAAAGAAATGAGTACTTTCTGCTGCCAGGCTTTCCATGCTGTGCAGTCAGTGTTGTCTGCTGTCCACATGCTTTTACCACTCCTTGTGTGACAAACTCAGGGTACACAGAAGCCAGGACACACTGCACATCTGGGACAGCCTGCTCTTATCACATCACACAGCCCAGCACGGCTCCAGGGACCAGAGCAGGAGGCTGGTGTTTGGTTATGGCAGATCAGCATGAATGCACATTTTGAGCCCTTCAGAGGGGGAAGGACTTTCTTAATGAGTGGCATGATTCAAGTCCGAGACTTGGCCAAGCAACTGGATGGTGTTTGTCAGTGTGACACGCTGAACTTTGCACAGCTCTGTGCTGTGAGCCCTTGTGCTTTGCTCTGGTCTGTGCACCCTCATATTGGTGTGAGTAGGTCTTTTTTGCACCATCGTTTTAGAGGCTGCCTTTGCTCGTGAGATTAACTTCATCTAAACTTGGTTGTCTAGAAGTTAGGTGTATGGGTAAGACAGCACCCTAAGCTTCCTCTGTAAGAAACAGAAAAATGCTAGACACTGCCAAATGGTTATTAATCCCATCTATTTAAAAAACCCATTTTAGGATGAGATTAAATTCTCCAGAGGTTCTATCTCTTTCTGACCACTGCAAGGCTCTAAATTACTAACCTGGCCTACATCCTTAATTCCTAGATTGCTGAACTCAAAGATAATACATTCTATATTGTATTTCTTTAGATTCAATTCTAAATCTCCCCATGAAACTTGCATGAACTAACCTATTTGAAGACAGGAGGTCAAAGGGGAACACCGTGCCCGGAATTTTGATTTTACATCTTATAGATGATACCAGTGACATGCCAGTCCCTCCCAGAGGGGAAACATCCAAATAAATCTCTTTCCTGCGAGCATATAACTCAGGTGGGTCAATATACTGTAGTACACTCAGAAAACAACTAGCCTGAGCTAACATTTCTCCAGTTGAGAGGCTGCCCAATTATGGTAGTTAATACTTGATTGTATCAGGAGAAATATTCTCACAATCAAATAGTTAAATAGCTTTCATTAGTTATTTAAATTTACAGAGCCCATTAAAAAGTGATACTTTTCAGCTTATGCTTCAGACCCATTGTTTTGCTAGCATTAATTATTCACCAGGCCTTTGATATAATTAAAATGCATAAATTAGAATGTGGATGCAATAGTATTAATTATGCAGAGATGTCTTCCCTGAAAGTCAAGTGTTGGAGGCAACATATTTTTATTCTAAACTGGTAAAAATGTGAGTTTTGCACTCACTGGAAGCCAGCCAAAGCATAATTGTTTTGGGGGAGGGGTTGGGTGGTTTTTTTGGTTTTGTTTTGTTTTGTTTTGTTGGTTTTTTTTGCTTGGTCTGAACTGTCAATTAAATGTTTACAACCTGCTCCATCTTTGCTTCTGCTGAAGGAGAAGTCTAATTGCTTGGGGTGAGCACACCACATTACTGTCTGTAAAGCACGACTGAAACTGCTGCTCATGAGCATTCCAAACTGCCAACTTTATCTTTCTCAGCAGAAATTAATACAGTTCCCTTCACATAAAGATGTTTTAAAATAGCAACAAGGCAGCTCCCAGGTGCATCCCAAGATAATCACAACTACCTCCATTGTCTTATTGCTTAATTATGCTTGTCTACCATGGCAAAAGATATAACTTCCTGCTTGCTTATCGATCAGATGCAGGGAAATTGAATGCCACATCACACTCTTTAGAAAGGTCATGGATTTTTCTTTCCCTACAAAGACATAAGAACTTCTAGCACTACTGTAAATTGTGCATAGTCAAATGAATTTTCACATCCAGACTTCTAATATTATCCCTCTAGGATCATATAGACCGATGGTCAATTCTGGCATGATAAATGCGATCACATGAAAGAAAATCTATAGAATTACACCTGTGGAAAACATACATGATCATGGAGGCCTGGTTACACCAATGCAGACACAGGCAAGCAGGAAAGATGCACCAATGCATTTCGAACTGTGGATCTTCAATGGTAATGAACAGAAGCATCGCAGTCTCATAAACTTCGTTCTGGATCACACCCTCCTTAATACACATAGCCTGGGTAGACATGGGTTAACAGTTCTGTCTTCGAGTCATGGACAACAGTGGTGCAAGCCGATGTCAGGGGTGATGCCAACCTTGTGGGCAAGAACTCCTAGAAACCGTGGGCTAACCGTTTTCTGTGGTGCTGGATGCAGACAGTGTGGTGTATAAGGATAAACAAGTGCAGAATATGTATCTGAGTGCATTTTTTCTAGAAGCCTGCAAAATGGTTCTGTATTATAGATTGTAATTGCATTCACATCAACCTGACCCACAGAGGCACATAACTGTAATAATTGTTTATATATTGGATTAATTTTTTAAAAAATACTTCTATTGCATGTTAGGCTGGAAGTGCTTTCACTTAGCAGGTACTTTTGCAGTAAGCTTCTTATTGTGGAAATGCAATTAATGGTAGTTGACATTTCATTTTCTAATATAGGGAAAATCAATGAAAAATCCCATGTAACTGAGTTTTCTTGAATGTTGCCACTGACATCTAGTCAATTAGAAATCATTTATTAAATCCAGAGTCTGTAATAGATATTTAATAGACTGCATGGCCATTAAAGGATGCTGATCTAGACAAAACAATACCACATTTCTTGTCTCAGTAACTGATAGTAAATATATCTGCTGTGTTCAAACGGACTGAGGTGAAAAGTAGGTCACTTGATACAATAAAACTTTCAGATGCAATTTTCTACAAACTCACAGATTTCTATAAATATAGTGGAGTAAATGCAGGGTGCTTGTAATACGACATGAGAAAAATATAGCATCATTAACCCACTTTTGATTACCTGTTTCTAAATTGAAATGCAAAATTAGTGACAGAACAGCTAACTCACATTAATGCAGAGCTCAGTAAGTGACAGACTGCTCCCTCTTTGGGGACATAAGCAATCAGAGTTTGATAACTTAAATATAATTTTGTGAACCAGATTAGATAGGAATGCAAGTATTAAATACTTATGCAACTACTGCGGTACTTCTTGGGGGTTCTCAGACTAGAGGTTAAAGGAGAAATAGGACAAATATAAGCACATTAATTAGCTACAGATTACAGTCTACATCTAAGACTTTTAAACATATTTTCATTAGTGATTTAGATGACAAAATAAATTGTGATTATATATTAAATCTATGAATTATGCTAATTAACAGCACAGAGCATACAAATGCTTTAGGGACCAGGATCAAGATTCAGAATTACTGCAATAATCTTCAGATATGGTCTTAAATCAGCAAGATAAAATTCAGTAAGATGTGTGTCAAGTGCTGCATTTTGGAGGGGGAAATCACATTCATCAATATGGGGTTGTGAATAGCTGCGTAAATGCAAATGCAAGGAAAAAGGTCCAAGAGTTAGAGTGGAAAAGAAATTAAATGAAAGTCAACAATGAAAGTCAAGGCAAATCACATTCTGACATGTTGATAGTAATGTTATAAGTAAGATTCTGAGGGTAATTTTTCCGCTTGATTCAGTATTGGGGAAATGTCAGCTGTAAAATACTATTTGGTACATCTACACTAGCAAGTAACTTGGCTTCTAGAATCTGGACCTCTATCATTCCCACTCCATGTGTGATAGTTCATTCTCAGGCTGTTTCATTTCAGAGTTCCCTTTGAGATAAAAACAATTGCAGCTCCAGAATAGCATTCAGTGCAGGGACCACACTTTACAGGCAGCAAAGACGAGACACCACCAACCTCTCCATGCCCTGTAGAGTCTTAGGAAAACCCAAATTATTTCTCTTAAGGAAAGCAACACTTTCATGCCATAAAAACATATGCAGCATCATGCTGCAGAAGAATTACTCCAGCAGTGGTTTAATGTAGCCCTTACACTTCTTCACACAGACAGAAATCAAAACAAACATAATAATTACACCTAACAGTACCAGACTTGAGGAGACTTAAGGCAAGTATGGGCATATGGACAGTTTCTCCTGGGGTGTATGTGCTTTTTGGGAAGACCAAAGTGTTGATGTAGCCTTTGAGACAGTTTGCTTCCCACAATTCGAGAAAGGCATAGATGTACTTGAGAGATCTTTGAGCAGAAGAGAGCGATAAGAGATTTAAAAGTAGAGTTACATGCCCAAATTAGGCAAACTAGATCTCAATCTGTAATTCATATTTTCATTGGATCATTAATGCGAGCATTTGTAAACAACATTTTTGAGGGAAATGTATAGAATTGCCCAGGATGGTACAGAACATCTCTGGGTAGTCAGGACCTGTGCATAGATGTGCAGAAACAGCAATTTTAGAACCTTCATTTTGAGTGCTCGTTTACCACATATTCCTCATTCACCAGTTTTAGGGATAGCTGCACATAATTTTTATGTCCTTATATATTTTATTCTGCAGCTAGAGCAAGATAGATTTTAAAAGATCCTTAAAACTCAGCAGGGAGGTGATAGAATGCAGGAAGTAATCAAAGTACTTGTGTGCAATGTGAAACTTGAGTACCACAAAAATGTCCTGATATTAGGATATGTAACTGAACATCAGGTTGGTTGAAATTAATGAACTTTTCCCTGAAAGCTCTCTTTTTTTTTTCTTCTCCCCGGAGAAGACTGTTCTCTTACCTAAAGACTTTCCTAGGGAAGTTTAGCTGTGGAGATAGAATAAAAAGCAAGTGATTTGTTCAGCTGCAATAGCTGCCAGTACAGAACATTTTCATTTATCTCACATATGTTCTGCCATTCTCCACCTTGAAAACTCTATGCATAGTTTCTGCCACTGTGAGCTCTACAGTGAGGAATTACAGAGTTATCCATCGCAAAGGATTTTCCTGCAAAGGCCGTAAATGCTGTCATTCTCAGCTGACTCACAGAAGGCAACACCCAACTTCCGCAAACAAACACATCTTCATATTTCTCACACTCAGCCGATTGCTGCAACATTTTCAATTATATGCACATCCATTTGCTGCTGGAATGCTGAGAAGTGCAATGCTTTTAGCAGGTCCTACGTGCCTCTCAGAGTACAAACCTGCTGAGACTGATAGGACATGTAAACCAATTCCTAATCCATTTACTATCAAAATCATCACTGCTGATTGTAACAAACCTTATAGGACAAAAGAATTCAAAGAACACAAGTAGATCTATTCAGATCTTCAGAAAATCTTTTATTTTCAAAGACACGTTGCTGCTTCTGGTA
The DNA here is from genome assembly GCA_013398855.1 of Mohoua ochrocephala. Lineage (NCBI taxonomy): Eukaryota > Metazoa > Chordata > Aves > Passeriformes > Acanthizidae > Mohoua > Mohoua ochrocephala. The sequence goes on along the minus strand of VZTA01014012.1, from coordinate 583,090 downwards.
ACTTTATAAAAGAATTGAACTTTGAGATTTTCTAGACACATTTTCAGCATTATAAATGGAGAATATAGCCACTAAAACTCTTTGTTGTGGATATAGGGGGCATTTTTCAAACATCCCAATGTGATTCAACATTTTTCTACTCATTTTCAGAAACTGGTGGAACCGAGGGAGCTGCATATATTGGATTTTCTGTAAATGGGATCAAGAGTTGACCTGCAAAGGTAATTAGGTGCCTAACGGTAAGTGACATACAAAATTGTATGTATTCAGTTTAATTTTTAGAGACATATATAATTAATCAAATTTGAGAGTTTAGATCATTTTATATTGCCAAGGGATATATCTAAAATGAAGTATGTGCTGGTTTTTGCTCGGATAGAGTTAATTTTCTTCGTAGTAGTTTTAAACTGGGGTTAAACCATGACAAAGTAATTATCAAAATATAACTTATTTAACTGAGAAAAAAGTGCCTGGAATTGCATGCAGTGCAGAAATGAGAGTTCTGGGATAAACAGCCAGCTTAAAGATGATATTAAAAATAGAGTGGAAATAACATACCCGGAAAGAAAGTTCAATTTGAGGAAATCAAGGGATAAAATGGAGATCAGGGATGAGTAGTGTCCTCACAGGTCCATATTAGGACCAGTGCTGTTCAGTAACATCATCGATGGCATAGTGGGATCAAGTGCACCTACAGAAAGTTTGCAGATGACAAGAAGCTGAGTGGTGTGGTTGACATGCCTGAGGGATGGGATGCCACCCAAAGAGAAGTGGAAAAGCTCAACAAGTGGATGCTTGTGAAACTCGTGAGGTTCAACAATGCCAAATGTAAGGTCCTGCGCCTGAGTCAGGGCAACTCCCATTTGTAAAAGAAGGTGATAAAGGATCTGGTCCTGTGCATTAACCAACTAGTGAGATGCAGATTTAAAAAAAAAAAAAAATTGAATACAGCAACTACACAATTTCCAAATAGACCAGGAAATATACTCAGGCGTAAAAACCAAATTATATATAAAGTCTTCAGTATATTTAGGCTGGAATCCATAAGGTTTCTCACCATCAGAGGAAAAGACTTAAGGACAATTTTCACATTGAAGTTGCAGGTGTCATTTTAAGATGAAGCATGATATATTTATGATGGGGAATATATGATGCAATTTGGTTGACTAAATTTGATTTGAAGATTTAGGAAAATCTAAAGTTACACTAAATCTGCTTAATGATTAATGTGTTGCTGCTTGATTTTTATCTCTGAGCCTCATTGTTAATCTATGCCCTATATTAATGCTAGCATTAGCATTTGACTTATTGCTTTGAAAGAATTTCCAAGCATAAAGTCATTAAAGAACAATTTAAAAATACAAACGCTGCCACTAAAGAAAGAAATAAAAATTGTTGCAATTCAGTATCTAGAGCAACAGCCCTAAGATGAAGAAATGTGACTCAAGGACAGCCTGATAACACAAAGGGCATCAGAACTGTCAAAATTACTGGTGGTAGAGGATGAAACAATTTCTGGGGTAACTGGAAATGGATTTGGTTTTCTTACAGCTAGGATTATATTCTAGGCATTTTAAAGCAAATTGTAAGAGCTTCATGTGTAAGATTTAAAAGATATAAAATTATAGAGGATCTCAATATATTTCCGGCTACTCTGCAGATACGGTGATTGGTGTAACCGCTCTAAATCTACGCCCTTCTAAGGGGTTCACTGAATTTACATGTCAGTATGGCTGTGGGAAAATGTAGATAGAATAAAAATGGTTGTTTTAAGTTGGACAGAAGAACTGTTCCTGTTAAAGAGAAGAAGAAAAAAAACCATAATTCACTTTTTCCTTATAGTCCTGCTTTCTGCACAAATGCGACTCCTTCAGTGAATCTGATTGTGACGTTTTTGTCTGCCTTCTATTCAAAGTCAATTCCTTCAATTTGTTCACTGATTCATACCACTTTCTCTCTCCTCCTCTCAGGTGATCATTTCTTTTACTCCTTTTCTGATGAGTGAGGTATTATCAATTAATCTGAAGAGTTAGTCCTCCATTTATGTCTTACCATTCTCGCTTTGCCACTTGCAATTTTTAGAGTACAATGCATGTTCTAGCACTGCATTTAATGGATTGTGTGATGTACTTCTTTGTCTGTCACCCCTTTTCAGATTAAATGCACTTGACATTTTTTAAGATCTTTGTACACTTTGACCTAAAGGCTTTTTCTATAGGACACAATGGGATTTAACTTATATGTAGTGTCTTTCATATGTGAGCTAGCTAAAAGCACTTTGCAATAATGATATTGATCATGCAGTAGTTGTGCAGGAAATGCAGCATTTGATATGAGCATAATAATAGTTATCACACAACTCATATATAGCTATTAGAATCATTTTTATTAAGTGCCTTTTTCACAAAATACAGGCTAATCGTATCAGATAGCTTTTTATAGTCTTTAATACCAATAGCATTAAACATTTAAATCTCTCTCTTTTAATATTGTTGGACTCTTTCTTTCCAGACACTGTAATATTAAAACCAGTTAACATAGACTTAATCAATATCATAAATGATGCAATATGTCTAATATCAGTGGGTCTCTTTGCTCATAGCAACAGAGAATAATTTTTAATTTTATGATAAAATATTATTGAAATATTAGTAAATCCAGATTGGTCAATTTATTTTCCTATATTATATATATTTGCAATCTACTGCAGAAAATGTCTTACAGGATAAGCATTAATCATACACTTGAATTATATTTATACTGTTCACCTTCTCTTAAAACTCATCCATAAAATACTGCATCATCATTGAATTGTGTAGCATTTGATAACAAGTTTTTAATCAGAAATCAGGGTATTTCTGCACATTAGCTTTTCGTGTATTCTTTTTTATTATTATTATTATTTTTTTACCAGAGGCCCAGAACACTGATTTATGAAAGCTTTGGTTTTTCTCAGCATTTGAGTTTATCCAAGGGAAAAAGAAAGAATTCCAAATTGCTCTATGAAGTCCAAATGGAAAAACAAAGTCTATTAACACACGCATATAACCCTCTTCTCCTGCAGCTCCCCAAATGCATTCATGTGAGTTATAAAATTCTATATACTTTTTTTTGTTAACTCATCAATTTTATACAAGCTACAATTCCATGACCTGACCTAAAGCAAAAAAGAATATTTTCATTTAGATGAAAGTATAATATTTGCATTCTGATTGGCAAAAAAATGCATGGGAGGGAGAGAGAGAGAGAGAGAGAGATAGGAAAGACACGAGTGTGACAGGAAGGATGGAATAGAGGGAGGAAGGAAGGAAGGAAGGAAGGAAGGAAGGAAGGAAGGAAGGAAGGAAGGAAGGAAGGAAGACTTTTTCTACCTCTATTTTAGCCAAGTGCTTATGGCTTGAAACTCACCCTGCTGCACACATGGCAATAAAATTAGTTAATTTTTAAATACAACTGGACACTCAATTTGTAGATTAATGGCACCATTATGGCAATTTCCAAAGTAAAACTCTCTGCTATCCCATGTTCTTCAGCCATGATGCAGGAATAACTGCCTGGTAGCAGCCCAGGTATCCAAGTGCCAAGTGGTTTTCTTCACAGTTTTCATGCTCAGGGTACAACAACTCCAGGGGCATCTTTACATCCCATGGTATCCTGCTCAATCTACAGATGATCCTGCAGGACTTTGCATCTTTGTTCTCTTGCCTTCTACTTTTTCTGGTCCTTCCTTTCCTTCAGGTTACAACCCATGGCAGAGACAGAATCCTGGTCCTTCCTGCCAGTTTCTGTGTTTACCAGGCTGTATAATTGGTAGTGATGTTCATCAGCTGTTAATCAGCTGTAAGTCTGCAATATTTTTGATTATTTATTCATAGAAAAAAAAAATTAGCCAGAATATATCTTTAGAGCAAATTCCTGGCCTTCATGAGGATGTGGAGAAACCCCCATGCTCACAATCAGTTATGAAACCTTGTGCCATTTACCAGCTTCTCTGTCTGTGCTATCATCCAGGTTAAGGACATGTTGCAAAAAGGCATGAAGGGCTATCAAAAAATGTTGGCCTAAAATGCTCCACCCTATCCTCGCATCTTGGTGAAGTGCCTTCCCAGAAGCCGCGTAACAAAGCACAGTTGTAGCTGCCTCCACCTCCAGCCCAGGCTCTAGCATGGCTCAGCATGGCTGGACTCAATGGAAGCTTTGCTTCTGATTCTAATGAGACCATAAGATCCAGCTATAACAAGCATAATAAATGGGAAAACAAAACAAACAAAAAGGAAGATACAATTAAATCCAGGGGAATTTACCGAGATTGTTCAAATTAATAAAAGGGAGGGTGAGCACATTCTTTCAGAGGCAGATTTGAAAAAAAAACAACCAAGGTGTGGAAAAGGAAAATACCTGTTTATAATAAAAGATTACTTTTTTTTTCTGCTGTGATGTTTTGTGAATAAAATACTAATGTGTTACCAAATTGATAGCAAACATCTATTGTGCTCTTGAATTCATCATATATGATTGTTGGTATTAGGAACAGAACTGTGTAATACAACATGCAATTTAAAATAAAATGTCAGTATCTGGGACACAAAAGATCTTAAACAGATACTTTGTTGAACAAATAAAAGATGATCCATCCTCATCTTCCTTCAAATGAATAAACTATATAACATAGAGCTAATTCTGTCACAAGTACTTGGTTGGGAATGTGTTACCCAGACGTAATGAGCACTTCTAGTGCTGCTGTGGAGACCTGAGGCTTCCTGAGACAACAACTCAAGCAGCTGATTGCTGCTTGATGCTGTAAAATGAAGCCTCCTGGGGTGTCCATTAATCGCATGAATTTACTGAACACAGGGCAATGTAGAGGTGCTTGATTTCAGAAAAATGAGCCAGGCTGGCATCTCTCAACTTGAAAGAATGTTTCTGGCTTCAGCACCACCTATTATAAATACAAATGGGGAGTTCTCAGCTCCAAGAGTACCATCATTAAATTTCTTGCCTTACTGTGTATGGTGGTTTGGAAGGGCTTCTGTGGCTGACACAGAGGTGATGGTTGATGGAGAGGTTGCTAAACCGGTTAAATAAGCTGGTAACGCCTCCGTGATGTACGTCTTTAAAGAAGGAAGAAAAGCAAGAACTTCCTTTGTACTTCCTACTTCCCCACGGAGAGGTGATGAGGAAGGGGGAGGGGGCCCCGGGCTCCATCCCAGAGTGGGCCCGGTCCCCCCACCACCCCCCCAGCATGGTGACGTGGGTCGGGCCGCTGGGAGAAAGCCACCCTGGAGCCTGAGCAGCCGCGCGACTGGAAAACACCCCCCCGCCCCGTGCAGCAGTGAGGGCTTCTGGGGCCAGTGCAGCCTACACGGAACCGGCAGGTCCTCTCCGCAGCCAGCACAGCTCAGCCTGAACCGAAGGAGAACACCACACAGCTGGCAAATGAAAAACATGACAAGTATTTTCCCACTGCAGAACACAGACAAGATCAACTTCTCAGCTGCAGCTTTACAGATACCGACTTTCTTCCAAGTCAGAGAGGAAGGAAAGTGATATTATCTGAGAAGAAGAACATGGCGACACACAGTCAGTGGGGGAAGGGAAAGAGAGGAGGCGCTCCTATCGCCAGAGATGAATTCTCCTTGCAAGCCATGGTGAAGACTACAACACAGAAATTTGTTTTTCCCTATAATTCCTGAGATGAGGTACATGGGGGGATGCATAAAATCCACATGCAGCCCGTGAAAAATTGCTCACGCCAGAGCCATAGATGTTGTGAAAGGCTTTAGAGATTGAAGAAGAGAACCTTTACTTTCAGGCTGGAATTGCTCATCCTTAAAAGACTAAAACCCCATGACTATTATGACCCCATGATGACAGTGTGGGAAGACTGCAAGATTCATGAGAGGGCTATTTTTCACTGCAGCAGATTTGGGAGGACTGTTGTTTGTGAAGTTTGAAAACCACGTTAGAGAAGTTCCTAGAGAACTATCTCCTATGGGAAGAATGCCACGGCACAGCAGAAGGAAATCTTTTCCTTAAACATACTGAAGAAAGACTCTTAAGTAATGAAACACTGACCAAACCCCATGTTAGTTTCCCTTGCACGGTTTGGTGGAAAGAGGCAGGTACTGGAAGAGAGGGGTGTTCTGGAAATTTGCTTTGGTTTCTCATTATTCTTTTTAATTTTAATTCTGTTAGTAATAAATCTTCTTTATACTGTTAAGTTTGGACATGCTTTGCCTTGAAGTTTTTCCATTTTCCTCAGTAATCCTTATTTCACCTCATAAAAATGAAGTTTCAATTTCCCCTTCTCTGCTTAGCTATAGCAGAGGCAAGTAAGTGAATAGTTTTCGTTGGTGCTCAGTGCATAACCAGCCTCAACCCGCTACACTGTGTCACATTTCTAAAGAAGGAGTCTTAAAGAAATGACTGAATTTATATCCATTACAGACACTCTGGATTCTTCTTTATTTTTTAACTGTGATTCTGTATTGAATATTTAATGATTTTAATGCAACATAAGTAAATAGAAGTAGTTCCTAACTTTGATTTTTATAACCTGTTAGTCCAACCATTTGTGTCATGAAATAATGCACAATCTTATTAGGTAACGGTGCATTTCCTTAATGAATATGAGTACAAGTGTGTGAGCTCTCTAACACTTGATCTAATTAAAATAGATGATTCAATGAATTAATGATGAGACGTTTCCTTCCAGTATTTAAAACCTACATAGTAAACTGTCTGTTCTTAAATGAAATGCAACAAACAAAACACATGATTATAATCTCAGTGGTTTGTCACTGGCTTCACTAGAATGATGCTTGGTTACATAACTGTATGTATGAAAGCAGAAACAAAGGAATAGTGTTTTCATTTGGACACTCTTAGTCATACGGTTGATTTTTTGGTAGTCCCGAAAAGAGCAGGGAGTTGGACTTGATCATCCTTCTGGGCCCTTCAAACTCGAAATATTATATGACTTTATGATTCTTGCAGCAACACAGTTCTCTAGTACACTGAGAATTCACTGAATTGCCCGAGAGGGTCTGGGGACCTCACTCAGTGTTTTGTGTAATGTCACACATGTACCCACAATCAATCTGAATGCAATTAATAAACTATTGGGTAACTCAGACTGAGTTGATACTTAGAATATGAATGAAAAGCTTAACAAAGAATTAATGTGGATGGGCAGAAAAAACCCCAACAACTTTTCATAGCAAGTATATTAATAAGCCTGGGGGAGTTATTTTATATGGGGTTTTTCTTGTAATTACTTCCCTTCTGCACAAACTTTCTACTGACACAGTTTCTAAATCTCGTTATTTTGTATCCATTCCATTGACACTTCACTGCTTACGTTTTGGTTTAAAGCAACCTCTTCTAGTGAATTTCCACTGCTGGTGATTTTGGTCTACTGCACTTAACTTTCAACCCTGAACAGCTTTTCTCTACGCTGTCAATATACCGTCTGGAAGACCCAACAGAAAATTAGCCATTACAAGACTTAATGTATTAATGTGTAGCTGGATTGTTCTGAGCTGGCTCACACTGATATCAACAGCTATCTGATGGGAGATGTCTCTCACTAGTGCAAGTATTCCATGTCCCACACATGTGGGGAATAACACAAGTGCACTGAAGAAATGTACAGGAAATAATATTTTTGTCAGGTCCCATTGCTTGTATTTAGAGATAGTCTCCACCATTTTTAATACAAGTTCTATGCCATGGGAAATTTCTAAAGAAGTTCTGACTCAATTCATTAGGGCTGTGACTAGTTCGTTCAGGACGTTAAGTCTGTAGTAATTTAAAAGCAATCAGGCCTTCATCTGCGTCATGACAGGTGTGACCAAGTGAGATTCAAACTTCATAATGGCAGTTATTCCTAGCCTGAAAATTTTCTTTTTCCCCATTTGAGAGGAACACAGCTCTTAAACGCTGGATGCTCAACCATATTCAGTGACCTCTATACAGAAAATTCCAGTTATTAATTCAGTACAAGATATTTTCATATATTCAAAATACCTATCCTGTTCTAGAAGAATAACTGTGACAAGTTTTGCTGGAATTGCTCTATATGTTTAACAGAGAGAAATAAAAAAACAACTGTGTCCATATATGATGTATATGGTCATCTCTGTCTTCATCTCTAAGACAATTTGTCATATGGTTGCATAAACATATATTTAATATTCAAAACATCATTCTGAAGCTTGACTGCCTTCCACACTGAGTGCAGTGCCAGGACTTTGGCCTCATCATGCTCAGCTTTACAGCACTGGACTTGCATGCACCTTCTGGGAACCTGTAGGGCTGCAGTAGCCATCACGGCTGCCTCTTGTGAGCCCAGTGTAAATCCAGCATGTTGAATGAGATATCATCTGGAAATAACAAGAGAAGAAACGAGCCTTTATGCGTCCTTCCTTCAGGGTTTGGGATGCCTTCCTAAAGTTAAATACCTAAGCAATTCCTTGCAAACTTGGCCTCCCTTTGATGTCTTGCCCACTAAAAGGTGCATTTTCTGTTCAATTTGGGAACGTGGTACTGCATTTATTCATGCCCCTTTTCTAATCACCAAGAGGGCAGAAGAGATGAGTACCACACTAAACGCTTTCAGCACCATGGAGAAAGTGAAAGCAAGCACTGAGTGACAGGAATAATATTTGCCTGTAGGTTTGCAGTTGTGCCAGAAATAGCACCCCGTGTTCCACCCTTAGCCCAGTGAACTGCATGACTACATCTTCAATAATTATAGTGAGTGAAGATCTCTAGAAAGCATGGAAAAATGTGATGAAAAAGATGATTGGAAAATAAAGGAAGAAATGACAAAGCACTGGAGGAAATGTACAAGGGAAAACATAGCCATGGAAGATGATGGAAAGAAAATCTTCCCACTAATTACCTAAGTGAAAATAAACCTCAGCATACTGATCTACATTCTTCAATCTTTGTTTAGTGTCTGTAATATAGTATGTATAACATAACTACAAAACTATTTTATAGTTCCATCTAATATATATATTACATACTTCATATTATTATACTATTACAACAGTAATAAAACAGTGATGTAAATATGCTCTATATAATATAAAATTAATTTTAATTTTAAATTACTAGTTTTTTTATTATGTTATTAATATTTTAAATTGATATATGATATTATTTTATATAAGTTATAAGAACTTGGCATCACTAAATCTAAATAATGCTCCAACATTATACTCTGCCATAAGGAGAAATAGTGTTACTATTGTCCCTGCTACCAACTTGGCTCTCCTAATAACCTGTATTTTCACAAATCACTTCAAGTAAACATATGGTGCCATCCCTTCTTGCATAGTATTAATACCTTGAAATTTACAGCAGAGTGCAGATTTTATGGGAATGAGTATTTGAAATTATTCTAAATGTACAAAATTCTTGTTTTCATCATTTTTGATTTTATGGTTAATGCTGCAAAGCAGCTTTTTTCAGTTCACTTCATTTTTACTGAAGATGCCATAAAAGAGGAGGCTACTTACAATAATGAGAGTTTATGACAAGTTAATCTTTTAATAATACTCACATTTGTCCCTAGTTTCTCTGTTTCAGATTTTAACTCAGTCTAATAATAAATATAACAATTTTGGCCGCTACTCAAGATAAAACATGCAGAGGTCAATGAACTAAAGTATTTCTGCAGTAGATACTTTAAAAAAATTTCTATTCGTAAAACTCATAGTTAAATCCTGGCAATCCTTATCACAACTGTTCAAGATGTACTGTTCTAAAACAAGCACTTGCTTGGTTATGCATGCATAATAAACCCTCTTACTGAATTTGCTTCTCCTTACTACTTCCTCATTTGCAAATGTAATACATGCTTGCATGCAGAATAGGATAATGAAATTAATGTCATGCTTATATTTTCAATAAACAAAAAAGTAGTCAGCATTCAATAAAATAATGGAAAATTAAAGTGACAAACCAAATAAGATATTCATACAACAGGCACAAACCCAGCCCATTTCAGGCATTATTTAATTCAGAAATTATACTCCTGCCCAGAAAATTTATCATCTATCAAACAAACAAACAAAAAAATCTGTTTTTTTTAAACTCTAATTGCTCACCAAGACATTTTCTGAAGTTAATTCATTTCTTCTCAGATCCTGTATTTGATAATTAGTTGTATTGCCCTGAAATGTAATGATGTGACACTGGCACCTAATTCCGGAATAAATTCAACCCTGCAGATAAAACCTACTTATGATTCTCTGCCCTATCTTGAGCAAAATTTAGGAGCTTGACTAGTGTTCTGCACTGGGTTGAATTCCATTTACAACGAGTGTCAGTGTGCAGAATTAAAAAAAAGTTTTTTAAAGTTACTGGAGGAAAGGCAAGGGCTGCAGTTTTAAGTGGAATTTAAGCTTATTTTCCCCCTTGTTTTCAAGCTCAAGCAAAACAACCAGAAGGGAATTCTGAAATTCTCATGCACAACAGTGGCTTCCATGTTTGCATTCATCTTGGTTTCATTGAAATAGGGCTTCTTTATTCTAGTCCCTTGAGTTGTTGAGGGCATTTGGGATTGGTTAGACTCTAGGATTGCAAAAGCTGTTTGTCTGCTCTTATCAGATTCTGGAACCTTGTGTTTAAACAGAGTGTCATCATTGCTCTGGCATAACACCATCTGTAGTTCAGCCAGGGCACCTCATACAAGAGATTTGAGAATGGGAAGGCAAAAGGAAATTAATTGCAGTGCAGGCTTGAGAAACTTAAAATATCTATAAAATATCTATATTTGAGGCTATGTGTTTTATTTTTTTTTAAATCTATTTATACTAAAAATTAAAAAAAGAACCAAACAGATGTCAAGCAGAGGTTCTTCAGGGAATGTGGCTGTCTCTGCCTTAGTATTTTGCATCAGAGCAGTAGCAAGCTTCTGAAGCAAACTCGAAAGCCTTCTCCTCTTCCTGCACATTGGCTTGGTTCAGGAAGCAGCTTTGGTGTGTGCCCCGGCTTTCTTTCAAGTAAAACTGCAGCATAAGAACTGCCCAGGGTACATGCTAAATGTGTCTCAACCACCAAGGAAAACATAAAAGTGCAGACTAATGTCTTATCCTGTAAACACTTTTGAGCCGCATGTGGGGGGGGGACCACTGCTCCTAGTAATCGGCCTAAGTCTTGTCCAAAGCGAAGTGTCTGAGCAAGGTTGATGTAGGTGTCTCAAAACCAATCGTTTCAGTTCACAGACCCACTCCTACTAAATGGAATTACTTGTTCGTGTAGACAAGGCTTGGCTACGTGGTAGTCAGAACAGCTTATGATCCCCTTTTGTAACTTCCCCTACCAGATTCTCTACTACATCTGGCCCTGATCCACCTGAACTCAGTAGAGCACAAAGGTTTTGCTACATACCAGTAGGCCATTTGTAAACATACTGTATTGTACAGCTCTTCCTTGGCTGACAGCTGGGTTGTTAGACTTTTCTCCATCTTTCTGCATTTGAGGGTTTTATGTTAAAACCAGGAACAATAGCTTGCTGAGTTATGTTAATAAAAACTCACTCCATGGTCCACCCATCAACCTGCTTTGAGCCTGTCATCAAGAAGATGGGGTCAATCACTCGGGTTGCTCTCTGTAGAAGTGAAGGACAGTCCATTAGCAGCCTGTAGCTTTAAAATAGCAGAGAAAAGAATGCGAGCCCCCAGAGTGAATTTTTCCCCTCTTGCACTCAAGAAAAGTGTCATTGCTAACTTACACAATAAGGTCACTGTGTTTAGGGACTGATTTTTCTTTTCCATCAAGGAGACACAAATATAGCTTAGGTTCTATAAACCGAACATTTTGATAACACTGCAGGCAGGTCAATTGAAGTGGAACTGGTACAGAAACATTATCAAGCATCATTTCAATAGCGTGTGGCTGTCTTCCAGGGGTGCAAATATCATTACAATATAGCAAAGCAGTCTACGAACTGGATTAGCTGAACAGCCGTTATCAGCACTCAGGAAAATAATATCAGTGACTGACTTCACCCGCTTGAGTGGTTTAAATGTCCTGCCTTTCCATACTGATAACATTTGACACCACTTGCAGGCTGAAGAAAGCATGATTTTGTTTGATGTAATTACAGAACCATAGCAATTTTTGATAGAGAAGAAAAGACATATAGTCTAGGTCATCTTGTCCATCTCCCTTTAACTACATGAAAGTTGCCTGGCCATGTGCCTGAAGTGTATTAGAATAATACCCTCTTTTTTGCTACTCTGTGGTTTTTTATTGGATTTATTGGGTGGATTTTCAGATTCAGAGCAGCTGAGTTCCCAATAGCAATGCTATTGGAGTCTTTATACAGGGAAAATACTAGTAATTTATTTTGGCAGAGAAGAATAAGAAGCGAGATGTTATTTTTAGAAATGTTCAAAAGATTTACCTTGGGGTTTAATCTCCCCAGAACAGGATGTCTGGATGGGGAAGGACACTTTGGCTTGGTATGGGCAAGTACTTTCCTGCAGTCCAAAGCTGGCAACCTGGCTTGGAGGCAGTCAGGAAATTTGTACTGCCAGGTGGATTTTGAAGTGATTCAGGAGGATTTTGAAGTGATTCAATACAAAGAACCATTTAGAGGCAGAATGCTCATTAACCAAATTATCCTTCCTGTCCTTAGTTTGCTTTACAGTATACAAAGTTAGTATATGCTAGATATGCTGTATGAGAGCATCATTGTGTCACAGTGTTTTGGGTTGGAAGTGACCTTCGAGATCAGACTGTTCCAACTCCCTGCTATGGGCAGGGACACCTTCCACTAGACTAGGCTGCTCAAAGTCCCATCCAACCTGCAGTCTTTCTGGGATAGGCATCTACAATTCCTCAAGACGACCTGTTCCAGTGTGTCACCACCCTCACTGTGAAGAATTTCTCCCTATTTTCTAATTTAAACCTATCCTCTCTCAGTTTAAAGCCATTGCCCCTTTTCCTACCACTACATGCTTTCTTGTAGCCCCCTTTAGGTACTGGAAGGTGCTATAAGGTGTCCCTGGAGCCTTCTCCAGGCTGAACAACCCCAACTCCCTCACTGTCTTCACAGAAGTGCCCAGTGCTCTGACCATCTCTGTGTCCCTCCTCTGGACTCACTCCAACAGTCCATGTCCTTTTCATATACTCTATGTACAACATTAACCCATAGTCAGTGAGAACTTTTGTTAAGTTTCTCATTCATTCCTGTAATGTTTTCTTGCTTGGAGCAGTGCTGTAGCACACATTTGATCGGTTGTATAACACTAGTTTTACCCTAGTTATAGGAATGAATTTTCACTAGCCGTAGTTTTGCCCAGGGTGAATTCTGATGTAAATAATGATGTACCACACATACCATGGGTAGGTGATACAGCACAGACTTGATTTAGTTATAAGAACACCTACCTGTTTATAAAAAAAATCTACCAATAAAATGCCATCATCATCTTTGAATTGTATTCTTAGATTTTTCTGAGGCCACAGAGAAGCATACTACAGCACATTATCAGTCTGTAGTCGCCTGCTATTTGCACAGCAGTAAGCTTGCATGGTTCCATTAGCTTGCTCAGTTTAGGCACAAAAAGATCCAACTACAGATTCAATACCAGGGCAAGAAAAGCTAGAAAACAGATGCTGACCTCTGGCACCCACGGAACATTTCCACGCTCAGTTTTCCATTATCCTGGAGGGTGTTCTCATTACCAGCTCCAAGTTTTCCTAAGAGCAGTGACACAGAGAGCACTGTAAGAATGATTGCTCCCATGGACTGCCAAGGCTTTAAATGCAGCTGAGTAACAGAAGATGACTTTAACAAGATGGTCATACTGAGCACAGACTTGTGTAGTCACTAGTGCAGGCCTTTGGAAAGGTATTAACTTCATGCCTATGACACCTAAGGACAGGTATCTAAACGTGCACTGTCCAGACTCCTATGACAGTGAGTCGAGTGCTGGGGTTTGGTTCTGCTGCCCACACACATTCACTGCTACCTGGTATGTGCTTATTCCTGCTCTGTCAGAGCATCAGTCTGCTTTAGATCCTCTCTCTGACCTGTGCAGTAGCTTTTACCTTAGATGCTCTCAAGGGTAAGTGCATCTAACATCTTGACAGCAGAGCATGGACTGTGAGAAGTCCTGCACTCAGGATCCCCTCAGAGCAACATGAGCTGTTCTCTAGACTACATGGCCTGTGTTGGTCAAAGGCTTAATGTGAGATTTTGAGTTCTTTTTGAGATTCCTGGGGTATCAGTGCATCCACACAGGGTTGTTTGATGCACTGGACTCTGCTCAAGACTCACACCTTTCTGGAGGAGCTACCTGGGAAGCAGATGGAATATCCTTGGGCACTGGAAAATGCTACCAGATGAGGAAGCTCAGGCAGCAGAATCCGGTCAATTGCCCATTTCTAGGGAAGAGATGTTTCCAGATGTTTCAATCTGGAGATGAATATAATTTGGAAATGTGGATCCAGTGCTTACAGCAAAGGGAAAAACTGAAACCTTTTCAAATCTCTTCTGCTGGCACTTTTAGCTGACAAGGGAAAGAGGTCAAGCCCATCCGATTAGGACATGAATTTGGAGACCTTTTCATTTTTTGACTCCCAAACTTTAAAAATTTCAAACCCTCTTCTGTGTTAAGTTGCAAGTGCCTGTATTCCTAGTAAAGCATGTTAGTAAAAACTTGTTCTTGCACTGTCCTTTTAACTTCCCTGAGTATCCAGTGAATAGAGAAAAAAAAAAAAACCCACAGTTTTTTTTTTTAAGACCCTAATTTTTAGGTCATTTATTACTTTGAATTTTCCAACATCAGTAGAGACCAAGCATCTCTTCCCAGGTGGGATGTCCCTTGACAGCCCTTCTCCCTAGGGACAATGGAACTGCCAACCAAACAATGGGTGAGAGACAACACTTATTCTGCAGCTGGTCCACTACATGTAATTCTCTTTTATATTAGATTAAATAGAGAGTGACCAGTGTGACCCCATCAGTGTTCAAATAATGTGAAAACCTGGTTCTGCAAGATATTTTTCACCAGAAAGTAAGAAAGTCCAGAACTCCTCCTGTTAATACAGGGAGAGTAGGTGCTTGTAATGTGCTATCACTATTACAGTAAAGTAAATGATACTAACAAGGGACTCTCCAGAAATTTTTGTCTGTAAGAGTAAATTTGTTTGTGTGGCTGTACTCTAGCCATGGGATATTTTGGTTAAAAGAAGATAATGGACTTTTAACAAATTATAGTTTTTGCTGATATTTCATGGAGGTCTGTTGGACTGTTCGAGGGAGGCCAGAGTTCAGTGTGTGCTATATAATCACACAGCATACCTGCAATTTTTCCCTATGCATTCTTGCAAGCAGTGCAGAAATGAAAAGAGTGATTACACTTTGGGCAGGCAATTTTGAGGTACTATGTACAATAGCCTAGATAAAATCAATTTCACATGTATTACTCCTGAAGAATTCTACATGGACTGCTGAAGTCTTAGCCACCTTGACTGCTCAAAACGACATTGTCAAATTTCCTTCTATAATAATAAGAAAGAAGCACATTAGTTTGATTTTTTAAAAATTCCGTTCTCATTCAGGTAGTGTTTAATATTTTGTTCAAATACATTCTAAAAGGGTTTCTCTTTTTTCATAAAGACTGACATACAACACGACAAGAGCGGTCTACTTTTGAAAAGGTAAAATGTTGAGAAAATAGATGGATACATAGACAGATAGATACATAGATAGATTTATTTAATACTGTAGAAATTAACACTAGACATGCTGTCTTCGGTTACAATGTAAGATGTAACCAAAAGTATGTATTCTATCACCATCTGTTAAAACCAGGTGGGGCAATGCTCTTTATCTCTTCCATGACACACTCCTGATAACTCCCTCCAGAGGGATATCTTTCTGATAATGGGCCATCTAACCTCACTGTGTGACTGACAAAATTGCATCATCCCGTTGTGAGATGCTCTGCCCAGGGGGAGGAGCCAAGCATTCCCACCTGGATATAATCTGGGGTTTGGAACACCACAGTCAGCCCTACCTACTGCATTCCCAGTGGACAAGAGCTGCCACTGGATCGTCAGGTGAAGACCAGACCCTTCTGTGGGATCACCGCTTCAACAGAACCACTTCATCTGGACTGCTGCCACCACCCTGACTAACAGGGTGTCAGGTTGTATCCTGACTCTGTCAGCGTTCTTGCACTATTGCATTTATTTTAATTTTCCTGTTAAATTATAATTCTGACTTGCAATCTCCCACTGCTTTGTTTTCAAACTAGTACACATGCTATCTCTAGCGTTCTTCAACTTTATGTTCTGAATAAAAATAACCTCTCCCCAAAAGCAAATGTTCTGTTCCATGGACTGGAAAACAGTCTGAGAAGCTGAAGATTTCTTCATCCCATGCTTCAATAGGGGAATATATTCAGAATTCAGGCTTGCAAGCTGTGAAGTAACACTGGCTTCAGCATTTTCAAAATTGGTTCTCCAAAAGGCTTTAAACACTGAAAAATCTTTTGTCTGAGCCTTTCTGTGGTCTATGGCAAACACAGTTCTAACTAACTTTTACAATAATTCATTAGTGGGCCTGCCTCATTTCTCATAGCTTCAGAAATACTACATATGCACATTTGTAGAACATTAAAAAGATTATGTAAAGCACCACAAATGAATACCAGCAGGCGAGAACAAAATTTCAATGTAAAAAGTTCTATTGGGAACAAAAAAAGGGTAAGTGCCATATCTTGGGAAAAAAACTACAGTTAGCAAACAGAGGGTAATATTATCATAAAATAGCTAGAGATTTGCTAAATCTGGAGAGAATACAAATAATCTAATTTTAAAAAGGAAGTGACTGAGATGTACTGAAAGGACCAAAGAAATGCACTGTTACTGACTCAGTCATTTTATTAAACTTCTGAATATTTTCATGCTTTTTAATTTAATCCTTTGTGATCCTGGGACTTTCAAGCATTTTTTCTACCTTCCTCATGAGGTTTCATTTTTCCTTCCTTCCTTCCTTCCTTCCTTCCTTCCTTCCTTCCTTCCTTCCTTCCTTCCTTCCTCTTCTTCAGATGCTTCTTATAAGCATTTCCCTACTGTTAGGTTCCAATTTTTATACTTTCACAGCTCTCTTTATTCAAACTATGCAAACAACTTTGTGTAAGTATAAGTTTATTCTCAACAGCAGACTGCAAAACTGGCATGCAGCTAGGGAGAGCCCTTTAAAGAACCTGTTTCACTTTCTCGTTCATAAATCCAGCAAAGTAGACTTAATTTTAAACATGTGAGGAGAATTTATCTAGACTGCTCACACTGTTCCCTATCTCCCTTACATCACTGGACTGAGCATTACACTGGTGGGATTTAGAAGGAGAAAGACTCACTGCTCTTGCTGGTAAAAGGCTCTCGTACTTGTAGAACTGTACTTGCTACTGCATAATTACATGAAGATCATTTTAATATAAAGATCGCAATCAAAAATCCGCATTTCAGAACACAAAAAGTTCCAACCAAAAAAACCCCCACTGGCAATATCTATTCTATTGCATGGGATTTGGTCTCAGAGTTACTATGAATGTTTCTGACACTGTCTTTATCTGCTTCATTGCTTATGATGTGGAGAAAGAGGGACAGATGAGAAAGGACAATGGAGAGACAGGATCAATAAACTGAATGCTTCCATGTTGCTATATTTTTCAAAATAAGGCTTCCCATTCTGCACACCAGCTGATTTCTGTTGGTTTTAGTATAAAACACATGATAACATGCAGTGATTGCTATTGTTTCTTTCTCTAGTACCTTAGAAAATACTGAAAGTGCTTGAATCAGCACATACAGCGACACTGAAGTTCTTATCTCCTCATACAGATTAGACAGAGTTTGAGGTGATAAAGTTTACAAAACTCACAGTATTTCGTAACTCCATCTTCATTTTCTGTTCAGCAATATTTGCCTTTTAAAAAATACATTGCCAAAGCACATTTTTTCCTGTCTATTCCACAATGCTCACCAAACTCACAAGGCACACATCTGAACTTTGATGAATGACCAAGCACGAGACCTTTAAGTATAAAATAATTTCCAAAGCCAAAATGTGACCTACAACAGTGCTCCATGCAACACTTGCCAGCAAGCAAGAGGAACCAACTCTTAATACATCCTGGAGAAGAACTAAGAGTGGGTGCACCCACATTCCGTGTGGTCCTATCATGCTACCAACGCATTTGTGTACCCTACATTTTGTGGGCTGCAAAAAGTGAGCCCTATTTTAGTGTTTTTCTATATCATCAAGAAAATATCAAGCCTACTGTAATGCTCCACTGCTGTTACACACATAAGCAATGCAATTTATAGTTCGTCAGAAGTTTTTGGAGATTTAAAGAACCTCAGGTCTGAGTCAATACTAGAAAAATGCTCATTAATAAACACCACTTCTTCATTAGCACTTCTAGTCTGCTCTAGGTGCACATCAAACACATCAATACAATCAAAATGGCACCGTGGAAGTTTCTACATGCAAAAACATTGGATGATGCTATGTGATGCTGCTGCTGCTGCGTAGGTACAAAGTCAAACCAGCAGCAGTGCAAAGTCTTTCTCCAGTTAAAGATATAAAGCACGTGGCTGTGTTCAGAAATGCATGAAGCCTAGTGATGATATGGCCATGTTGGCTCTTTGAATCTTTTTGTTTTTACCTGTTCAATACTTACCCATTCAGATGCCACTGCTGTACCCAATACAGAAAATTATATAGGTCTCTATAACTTCACAGCCAAATCTTGTACAAGTATCTACCAGCAGCAAAAAAATGATGCTGCCATAGAAACCATCTTTTCTGCTGCCTTAGCAATCCCCCACCCAGCCATTTGCCATACTAATATTACAAAGAATATGCAGGAGTGTATATTTTTGCCACAGTGAGTGTTTATTTATAATTAGATGAATATTAAGAACTGGGTATGAAGGCAATGGTGTCCAATCAATAAGTGATACTAAATGGCAAGTAAGATGTTGATCTGTTTGACTATATAATCAAATTGATTATCCCAGCATTTGTTGTTTGTGCAATTCAATATTTTTAATGAAGCAAAATGTGAGATTTTAGACTACTATATTCTTCTGTTATTTGGCCTGTATTTCATAACTTCCTTTTACTTCTGGAGATTTAACATCAAACCTATAAATACAAGGTAAAAGAACAAGTAAATTTTAAATAGTAGTTGATTTTCCATGCCACCATTCATGTCCTCTTCTTGTCTCCTCAATCCCACAGCCATTGTCACTTCACAGTGTGTACCCAGGCCCCACAGCACCACCACAGCCAGATGACAGCAGGGCACCAAGGAGGGGTCCCCGTGCAGCTCTTCTGGACTCCACAGTCTCTACAAAGTGCTGAGCAAGGACAATCTGATCATGCTACTTAGTGTGGTGTCCTTGTCTTGAGATACATCCAGTCTTGAATATGACCTGCGGGTGTAGCAATTCCCTCCTGCCAGTCAGTAATTTTGACTCTTCTAGCAGTTGCAAACCACAGTGACACTTTTGGATGGGCTGGAGCATGTCTGGTGCTGCACCTGTGCTGGCAGGCAGGCAGCAGCTCCTTGACTAATACAGCTGCTTGCAATTTTGCTACTGTGAACACACAGTGAACTACACCAGGTCTTCAAAAGCTACATTTTATTCTGCTCTGTGATGAACAGCAAGTCCACAGACCTCACCTGCTTCTTCCTAGAACCTCAGACACAGCAAACCTAGGTAAAGTTACATATTCTGCTCACACCGGAGCCAAGCATGTCTTCATCACCTTTGTTAAACTCCTTATTTCATCTTCCTTCCTTGCTCAGCTGTGAAAAATAACTACACAAGATAATATTAATTTAATTTGCTTATCATTTTAAAATGAGGACAAATACTACCTAAAACAAATTCCAATGCTTTCACTATTTGAACTACTGCTGATAATGCCAGTGAAAGAAGGTAAGTCACTTATTAATCTTAAATAACTTGACATTTCAGTTTTATTAATCAAAGTCTTGTCAATTAAATAATATTTCATCATACTTTACAGATTTCAGCAACAAACAGAACTCTTAAAAGAGCCATGGAAGTTCAGACTGAGAGAATGGCAATCTGCAAAATGGACAGTGCTGTCTCAGCCACTGCTGCCTTATTTACGTTTGTTCAATTGTACATTGTACAATTATAACAATCGGAGAAGAATTTCAACAAAGAAATAAAAAAATATTTACGCTGTTTTAACATTTTACAGACATCTAATCTTATATCTCTGACTATTTTATCTCTGTCATTAATAAAGGCTAAAGAATTCAGAGAAAAATAAAAAGAAGAAAGGCAACAGAATTACTTCTGTTTATGATTTTATTAGAGATTAATGGTACCTGTCTCTGTTGTACTAAAACCATTGGTAGTGAAGCAGGTAATTCCTTATATTCTATTTGATATTAGATATTCCATGCTAATCTACTGCTTTACTTACAGAGATAAAATCAGAAGCTCACCCTGCAGGAGCAATGCTTATAGTTTTCTGAAGGGTCTCTATTGTATTCCCTTTTTTCAGATGTGCACGGCTTTGTGTGTCAAAATTGTCCAACACATAGGAGAGGTGTGTTTTAAAAATTCAGCCCCAAGCTTTTAATGCCTTTATCTAACAGCTTTGAATTTCCTCATGTCATTTGTGTTGCAGGATGTTCTTGAGGGTATAACTGATTAAATGGCACAAAATCTAGCAGTGATGGAGCACCTTCAAATCCAAGGCCATTAAATGGATTCTCAGGCTGTCAGGCTTTCTATAAAGAAACTCTGAAGGCCAGAACAGATATTCAGTAAGTTTTAAAGAAACTTTAATATTTTCACTCTTGGTTTATAATGAAGCTATTGGAGTTGGCCCAGTTAATCATCCTTCAATTATGTAACTATTTCTCTATTTCCCCAAAACAAATTTCAGAACACGGTAACTAACTAGTGATTATACAAGTCACGAACAAGCTGAAATGCTTTCAAGGTGTTGGCTTTGTAGAAGATTTCCTCTTTCGGTAATTGAAAGATATGAAACAATTATAACTATGTGGCAATTTGTTTGAATTCAAACATTTGTTTGAATGTGTTTGAACACAGTGTCTGTCCAGTTGAATGAACCTCATGAAATACGTGTTGTCATGATCAAAGCTCAGCACAGCTTATGCTCGTGTTAGGTATTATCTCTCAGGAGATCTTATTCTTCCTTCCTTTATGTCCACATTCTGACCTCATCAACGTGGATCTCTCAGGTACTTGGATTTCAAAATACCTTCACATTTACTTTCAGGATCTCCTGTATGTTGGGAGATGGTTACCTAGGAGCATCCACCAAGTAACGATGTCGCTTGCCTTGGGAAGCCTCTCCTTTGCTGTAATGCAAAAATAGATCTTTTGGCTACTGATGTGGTATTACGTCACCTTCCTCTCTCCATGCCCCCATTTTTTTTAAGCTGTGTTTTCCTTTTTTCGTCTATCTATATCTATATCTATATCTATATCTATATCTATATCTATATGCTGTTCTTTGTATTTTAATTTTAATTATAACAAATGCAGGGCAGACACCTTCTGGCTGTTTGCATGTTACTTGCCACAGAAGGCTCTAGCTCCAAGCCTACTAGTCCCAGATGGCACTGTAATAAAAACAATAAAGATAATCTCATAATTCCCCAGGGCATCAGCCACAAATTCCACATGCAGGATGCACTCTCTTCCTCAGCATTGATCAGACTTTTCTGTCAAGAGAAATTCTCTGAGGAGACCAGGAATTTTCAACATTTTTATGCCTTTTCCCGAATCTACACTGTGCATAATAAGTGACGGACAAGGGTGGCTACCCACAAATTTACATATCCAGGCACACACAGAGATACACACACACACATTTTCTGAGCCTTGGGTGTTATGACAATTTACTGCTCCAGCCAAGGTATTCAGCTTCTGCACCACTTCAGACACTTCCCTGTGACAGTATAGTATGAATACCAACAAATGTCTACCTACTAATTTCATATCCAATAGGAAACTGCTGAGTCCTGAAACTACCCCTCAACAGTACACCTACAGATCCATGGTGAAAATTCATTCAACATGTTGCTTTACTGTAAGTGACCTGTAATTAATGGATAGATCTACTCACCCTGATTCAAGCATCCAAAAATACATCTGGCCATAGACTGGGCTATGCACTTTAGACTGCCTTTACAGTCAATGGAGAAATAATTCTCCCCTGAGCAAGGGTCCTTGTGAAATACCGGTCCTGAAATAGATGAGATAAACTGTTCCTAATGCTCAGGGCCTGGGATGAAAAAAATTAGACACCTGATTTTAGATGACTAAAGTCAAATGAGATTGACCATTTCTGGGATTGTTGTTTGTCTGGCTTTGTCTCTCCCCTGAAGATGTGTAAGACTTTGTGCCACTATTTCAGTACTGTTCCTGAATGTCAAGTTGTGAGGGTGGCCTTTGGGGAGATTATGACTTTTTGTTTACCATGCTCTATAGGGAAATTGTGACTTTTTGTTTACTACTGCATGGCTAGGTTTTATAGATGGTTATCAAACCTGCCTTCTCAGTCAGTTTATTTTATTTTTTTAATCCTGGCTGAGTCTTTTAATTATATCTTATCCCTAGAGCTCAGTAAACCTTCATATTCCTAATACTCTTACAACCAGTTTTGCAATCCAACAAGCATTTAATTTTGATCCTCTGCAAGGAATTTTATCTCCTTCTTCCTATGTGATAACAAATTTAATTTTTACCCCCAAATTTTCTACCTTTCTTTCTGGACGGTTATGTCGTAAAACATAGGTCATCTCAACATTTCTGTCCGCACCTTGATGCCCATAAATGTTGACTATCAGGGCTGGAAAAACGTTAATAATAGATAATAATTTAATACTTCATGGAGAACAGGTTGAAGCACATCGTTTGGAAGCTTAATGGCCTTTGTAGGTCGAGACTGAGACAAAGCACACTGAAGGTCCCTGTTTATTCTGGTACATTGCCAGAGCCTTCACAGGTGAGTTCACAGGTTGCAGTGTTAAGGAAGGAGGACCAAAGCATTCAGGAGCACATGGCTTTGGACTGGATATCAAGCAGGGTGTATAAGCACCATCCTGAACTAGAGAATTCGACTTTCCTGTGAATTCATTTATTCTAAAATTTATCAGAAAGAAGGAGAAATTTTTTGGAAGATCGGTCTATGAGTTCTAGTTCTTTGATTAAACAAAACAAAACATTGATAGATACTGTTAAATAGTGGTTTTATTGCAAAGATATTCCTTTAAATGGCCTGTATGATATGAAGAAGATGGTTAATAATAAGAAATATAGCTTCTTTTTTTTTTTTATTGCAGTTGTTCAAAATAAGCTGTTGGATCATCCCTTATCATTCTGGAGCAAACAGAAGATGGTTGCAGTGACAAATTCATTTGCAACCTCTAAAATTTCAGGAATATTTATTTCTACTATGAATGAGCTTGTCAGCTGGGTACTCTGCAGCAGTGACAGGTAAATGCCCTTTTTCTATTGAAAATTCTAATCAATATTTGCATATTTAAGAAAAAGGTGCGTGAAAGCTTAGCAATTAATGAGCAAGTTGGCAAAAAGCATAACTCCAATATGTTAGCAAAGCAATAAGTTCTCTAGCAGAATGAATAGCTTCTCTGAAATCAACTTAAACTCACTGTAACAATTTTTAATAGCTCAGTATACCCAGTGGTTTTAGGAAAATTTGAAAAGAGACTGATTCCAGTACCCTGCTTTAAATAAATATTTAATCCATGACAATAACTGCAGATATTTTTTCTCTGTGGAAATTCTCAAAGGAGAAAAATGCTACATTGATTCTCTTATTTATTACAAAGTGTAGTTTGTCAATTGCCATAGCCTAAAGTTTCAATTTCATGTTTTTGGATTTAGAAGTGTTTTGTGTTTCTGACATTATTAATTTGTTAAGGTTTTGAAACTTCTCATGAAAAGTGTTTACCAAACTGGCAATACTCTAGCTTTCTATTTCTTTGCATAATCTGTACTGTCTGCAGCTGCCAAAACAAATTAGATGAGTAAATATTTTGGTTCTAAGCACTAAATGACACATTAAAGTGCAAGTTAAATAGTAAATAAAAATAGACATTTTTTTGCCAGTTTGTGGTGCCAGACTTTAATGACATCATAAATCCATTGCTCAGCCTGCATGCAGCTGCCATATCAGAATAAAATGCAGCCTTATAGGAAATAAGTATTTTGGGAAGTTTTTTCCAGGAAAGGGCAGATATTATGAAAAAATCACAAACTCTTTTGCCAAAAGAATTACACTGATTTTACTTTTCATTTTACAGTTGTTTCCAGGAGGCATGATTGCTAATCAGATCAACATTAAATTGAATATCAATGTTCCCTTCCCTGGGCATTCAAATCTCTACTATTAGCATAATTCAAATTATTAACTAGTTAATTATTTATATTGCAGGAGTACTCAATACTCCTTATCAAGTCCTTATCAAGAGCTGGCATAAACACAGATGAGCAGAGTGTTCTTGCACAAGAAAGCTTAGGTAGGTTTTATGAAGAAAGAATAATGGCTATGGAAACTTGTTCCTAGAATGGGAGAAACACAATGACTTTCTGGGTGTTTCTCTAGACTTAAATTTGTGTCCAAGTGTAGTCAGCTGAAGTTCAGTCCAGCTTATCATTCTTCCTTATTTGTCTTGCAAAGACTTCCTTTGGCATGTCTAGGATTAAAATGATAACAACAAACATCAAAGTTAAACTGAAAGACCTTTAAAATTTTGGATCCTGTGGCACATGAGAAAATTCTGTCTTATGTTCATTCAGGTAAATAATATTTTCCAGGATAACTAAGGGAAGATAAATTTCCTCTATGCAAAGAGTAAATTTCAGTGAAATTTGACGTAACAGAAATAGGATATGATAATTATTACTATCTTCACTGAATAATTCTAGAAGACATTGACCACTGAAGTACATTCTTTACTGAGATTAATAGGATGGTTTTGTCTCACCTATCACTAAGAAATTGATTGTACTCTTAGACCAAATGCTATGATCTCAATTGATTATCATTTTAGTATAAGGCACAGCTCAGTCTTAAAATACTTAGCAAAGCTTTATTTTTCATTGAAAAGAAACTTTTTGAGTGTATCCAATACTAAGTTTATAACTGGTTAAATAAGTCACTCACCTATGAAGATGGATTAGTAGAGTACACTAAGCAACTCGATATTTTTTATACATTGCACTTGTCATAAAAATCTATTGTTTAATACACATGTAACCATCACATTTTTTTTCATGTCTCTACCTAATTCATAACACCCCTAGTGATTTCTTCAGCCCAAAATGTGAGTCGAAAATCTCTTCATTTCTTTTCCAGTGATTGCTGAAACCAGTTCTAATCTCCTCTTCCTCAGATTTTTAAAATGAAAAATAAGATCACAAATAGAGCCCTCGCTCAATGGAGATGGACTAGAATTGAAGGAAGGGAAGAACTGCTAATGTTCTCAAAATGTCCTGTAATAAAGCTAAAGTACCTTAGCAAGGTGGCACATTACACTACCAGGACAATTCCAGAGATTTGCACTCTCTAATTGCAAGAGATTTCCTGGTTGGATGAGGGCATCCAGGATGGTCAAGATGGCCCTTTTTCCCTGTAAAGAGATGTGAAGGACCTTGGCTTAGTCACCCTTTCGGGACCTAACAGCAGTACTTTACAAAGGGCTGATGAAGAAGATGGACCTGGGCTCTTCGCAGAAGTGCATGGTGGGAGGAAGAAAGGCGGTGGGCACAAGCTGAAAGAAAGGAAGTTCAAACTGAATGTAATGAAAATCTTCTTCCCGACGAAAAGAATAAAACAGTGGCACAGGCTGCCCAGAGAGGTTGGATGTTCTGTATCTTTGATATTTTCAATACCAGAATGGACAAGCCCTGAACAACCTGAACTCACATCTGACCCTGCTTGAGCAGGAGATTGGACCAGAGACCCCCTGAGGTCTCTTCTAGACCTAATTATCTTGTGGTTCTATGATTCTGTGATGTCAGTCTTCACATAGCAGATATTAGAAACAATATGAAATTTATCAAATATAAAACACCTTAAAACTCAGATAAATACTTCAATCCCACATATCATGTACAGACTTCTTTAACAGCCACTTCAGGGCATCTCGGGCTTAGTTTCTCTGCCTAACATGGCTGTGGCACTACGCAGATACATTACGTAGACTTAACTATTATCTGACATTTTTATACGTTCAATGAGACATTATTCTAAATACAAAAGGCAATTAAACTTCAAAGAAAATGATTTACAAAAGAGGAACAAATATAGTTAGCTAGATATATGGATTAGTAAAAGAACGTTTATATCACTTAGAAGCATGGGCTGTATATAATATGGATGTTTGTGTTCTTTATGGCCTACATAAAGTTAAGTTTGTTTGGGTATCTTAGCTAAGTATTTGCATATACTGACATTTCAGATTTTTTAAAGTGCTGGTTTTATATAATAATTTCTTTTTATGTATTTTAAACTACATTTCTATACCACTGTTTCTTCTAGATTTAAAATATGGATTTTAGCTTTTCCATTTAAATTATTCTAAGAGCTAAGGAAGACATTATTGCAGTATTGCTTTAAGCATTTGCTTGCTAACAGAAGGCTGTAAGAGGCCAACATGCACTTGGTACAATTGTGAAATGCTTATAGAATGCATCTGTCTCAGCTATTAACCATATGAGATTGGTTCAGCAGAGATTGCTGAAAAGGAGCATATTGATTGCTTAGCTCTGCTGTCAAAGGAGTACAACGCACTGTGTCATAATGGATGCAGATTACAGTGATTGTTGTTGAACAAGAAACTTTTGAGAGGTTCTATTTATTTCAAATGCTTTAACAAAAGCAATTTGAATGAGCCAAAACACAGGTATTTTCCCTAAATTGCTTTCAGTGTTCCTGTTTTTAATAGATTTTATTTCAGAAAGTTCTGGCAAGTGGGGTGGTGACGACTTCTGTACAGAATGGTAACTATGTTTTTGTGTGATAAAGCCACAAACAATGTATTAAACTTAATTGACAATAAAATTCAGTACTTTTTCAATAACTGCTCCTTCACCATCCCACATTTCAACAAGATTATTTTGATAGCATCTTTAGAAATATGATTTTATTTAAGGTAGCACTAAACCACGTATTTTTATAACGTAATTAAACTGTAAATGTTAATGTAAAACTAATTATAACAGGCCCAACTTTTTATCAAGCAGTGGGAATGGGACAGTTCTAAATAAATTTAACATTTGGGTTTGTACTTTGAACACTTCTAACTTACCGGAATATAATGTGAAACATTAAGTACCTCAGCCTCATTACACTGGGGGTTCAGAACTGACAACTAGCTCCACATGGGTTACCATGCCTGTGTAGCAAAAAAAAAAGGGTATGTTTTTAGAATTAAAATGAGGAAACTATCAAGAAAAAATAGTATCTCTTCCAGTGTATATTTTCCATGTCCACACATGCAAAAATTTGCCTTTATCTAAGAAATGTTTGGTTGACTTGACGTGCTTTCCTAAAAATCTTGATGAAAAATTAATTAACCAAGCTTCTATGTTAAATTCATTGTCTTCTCTAACCAGAGCTGTAGCAAAGGAAACAAGATGGGGTCCTACCAGAAACATCCTATGGATAGGAGCAACAAGAAAAAAATACGTTTCACCAGTCCTTCTCCCTTTGCACTGGCAACCACAAAGAAGAAACGCTAATCTGTAGTGGTAGCATAAGCAGGACAACATAAAAACTAATGTTTGCTCCTGGAAAGAAACCAAAGAAAAATAGGAGAAAAGCCGAGGAGATGAGCATCTTTCCACAGTGGGTTTTTTACATTAATTTGCTAAGAATTGAAGTTGGATTATGGGGGTTTTTTGGCACTACCTATCAGTCTTGTTGAATTCTGACAGAGTACTAGTACTGCTTCAGCTTTCTGGAATATCCCTCATCACTCAATATTTACTTAAATATTTCACAGGTCCAGCAAGACTGAAGACTTTTAGCAAATGAGTGGGATAGGTCTGATGGTTTAAAAAATACACCTTTTTTTTTTGTAGATTACAGCTTCATGTTTAGATTAATGATTGGTAAAAGAACAGACGGACTTTCTTATCTCACTTTCATTAGCTTCATACTCAACATATTAGTTTTACTCAAATACATGTTGATTGTATTTGGCTTCTTTGCATCATTTTTTAATATATAAATTTAAAATATATTCAAAATGTGATTTTTGTATGCTTATATGGTGTACAACTTTCACAAAATTTATTTTACCTATAATGTACTTTTTGAAGCTCATAGGCCTTAGATCAACAGACTGCCTTTTACTCTGCTTCTTTTATCTTCCTTTAAATACTCTGTATTTTGTACTCCCATACTTATTTGTTAATTTTTATGTCCCCTCTTTTCCATTTTCTCCCTATTGCTTTTCATTGACAGTTGCTGTCCTTTCTATTGCCACTGAGCTGCAAAGGACTTTTAGAATAAGATAGCTTTGTAAGGCAATGCATTTTTCTATCCGTTAGAGAAATCCTTTTTCATATCCACTTTCACTCAAAATTTTCCACGTACCATTTTGTTGGTATTCACAATTTTTTCTTAATTTTCTTTGGGTGTTGGAAGCTTTTCTGAAGCACTAAATATACCTTTACCTGGTTGGAACCATCTTTATTTTCCTCTTCTGACCATAACCATATCATCATCATCATCATCACTGATGTCTAGGCTGCCACTAAGTTCCATGAAGGGATTAGTTAATTTTTGCTTATTAAGATACTGAAATGAACTTTAAAATTTTAACAGCAAAGTGTACTCATATAGCATATCTTGTGAGGCTAGAAAGAAAAACTTGTTTCTTGCTTATCCCCTCTAAAAAAGAAACAAATCAATTTCATCATACTCGTTATGATAAAATGTGGGCCAAGGACCAGCTCTGAGTCCGCACAGAATACTGTGTATATGGTACCTATTTTTAGTTGAATATTATTCATTGAATACATTATTTAGAAAATGGTGCTGGTTTTCAATGAATAATTTATTCAGTTTTGTTGCTATCTTAGACCAGCTTTAATTATAACCCATAGTGCAGTGCTGAAGCAAAGAGAGATGAAAAAAGATAAGCCCAACTATTGCTAGGATATCTAGAGACTTAAGGCATTAAATATCATCCGTCTAAGCTGAAATCAAAATCCTGATATTTTCAACTTGCATATATTCTCTCTTGTCACTTTTAAGTATTTTTGGTTTAGTCTCTTTCTCCTTTTCCCCCCTTCCTCCCTGCTTTCTGTCAATTTTTGCCTCCAATTTTCCCTAAATGTCTATTCTGTCTTTCCTGTCTCTTTTGTATTTCACCGCTCACCTACC
Source organism: Mohoua ochrocephala (assembly GCA_013398855.1). Classification (NCBI taxonomy): domain Eukaryota; kingdom Metazoa; phylum Chordata; class Aves; order Passeriformes; family Acanthizidae; genus Mohoua; species Mohoua ochrocephala. Next base: position 553,608 of record VZTA01014012.1, on the reverse strand, counting down.
CCTGTCAACAAGCCCTCATTTTTGATATGGATTAGGGTAGTCCAGCAGACCTCTTGAGAGCAAATGGATCCTTCACAAAGCACTTCTAAATTTATTAATTTTTCTCTGCTGATTCAGCTCAGTGGAGTAAATCCACAGGAAAACATTTCTGGGAGACATTTTATTTCCTTGTAGGCTTCTGGTAAATGAAAATGGTTCTATGACCAGTGTATTTTAATAGTTCCCATATGAAACCATCATCTGCTCTTGCCCATCATTTAACTCAGACTAGAAAAATGCCATAGTAAATTGACTGAGTTAGTCTGGCAACATCCACGAATGCAAATTCAGAGAGGAGAGAAAGAAATGCAAATCAATACAGATCCATGTGCCAATCTTTAGGCAAGCTGTAAAGACAACTATTCTGAAGCAAGTAAGTATAGAAAACAGGACAGGCTGTTTCCATCAACGTCAAGCAGTAATCTATATAACTGATGACATATTGGCATCAGAAAAGAGCTTAGATAGTTGGTGCAATATTAGAAATCATTAAAAATTACAAGAGAATAGGAGTGCCTGTGAACCAGAAGAAAGTCCTGTTTCATCAGAGTGCTCTTGAATGGACTTCTGGGCAACATCCTAATACTGATGTGAGCCGTTCTGCTGCAGTCACCCAAAAATAGAAAGCCGAAGAAAAGGCCCTGGGCACCAAGCACAGTGTTTTGAAAATATTCATATTTGAAAAGTTTTCAAATGTGGACAGGTGGTTACCATAAAAAACTTCTGCATATCTTGTTCTTGGACTCAATGGAACAGAATTTGTGAAGTGGCATTTCTCTGTGCTGGGAACATTTCATGCTGGATTGTTCTTATGCAGGAATAATATAGGAGAACTCGACTGGAATGCCTACCTAGCTCAGGTTCCTGGGCACTGTAAGAATGCAAAAATTAATAATAATAGTAATTACATAAAAACTAGACAGCCAAAAGGGTGTTCTCTGGTGGTTTCCAAAGATAAACATAGAGGTGGATCTTCTGGAGACTCTGTCACCGGTTAGAACATTTAAATACAGTTGCATCTGGAACTTCACAAAGTACCAGCAGCAGCACATGATTTACCAGTCTCTTAACATCTGCAATTTAACGCATTGGAAAGCAAAAGAACAAGGGTCACAGTCAGGTATCTGTTAGATATTTAAAGTCTGCCAATAATGTAGCATACAAAAGGGTGCCTTAAAGAAAAACTTGATTGATTAAAATAAAACAAATGTATAATTCCCCCCTCTGATTGAACAGTTAATTGCAAGAGCAGTGAGCACAAAAAATATACATGTAGATATGAATATATACATATTGAGAGACACAGCACTTTTCTTGTACAACACTTATAAACAGATTTGAGAAACTCAAGAAAAGGCTGTTTAACACTACAAACTCTGGCTACCCCAAAATATAAATTTTTTTTCTAGAAAGCAGTTTTTTAAAAATCCTCTGCATTTCTATTTCTTGTCCTGAAAACCTGACCTACTGATACAGCATATTGCTAGCATATCTCATCATGCTTCCTCAGCAACATTTTTTTGAGAATAAATATAAGTACTAATGTTCTTGGAAGACTTCACCCCATTTTAGAAAGTCTCCGCAGAGATGGGAAAATTGAAATGGTTACACTGAAATTAAAATAAAAATGCATGAGTTTAGGCAGCTATTTTCCACATATCATCCTTATTTCCTAACTTGCTGGCAAGGTTATCATACAAGCCATGCTCTAGCAACTTTACAAAAATAAATCACAAAATGTTGCCTATTTTAATTATGACATCTGTTCTGCAGCAGAGTTTCATACAGGTCAATAACAGCAGCATGGCTTGGTGTCACAACTGGATTTGCATCACAAATATAATCATCAATAATTTATTAATGGATTCTCTACAATAATTTGCTGAAACTGCTTCTCTCAACCTAAAACCAAGACAAATACTCTTGTCCATCCAAGCATCATTCTATGTGCGATCAGCATACATTTTATAGTACATAATTGAAAAAGTAATCATGAGCTCCCCAACCCATGTCCCACAATTACATAAAAAGGTTTTCCTCTATTAAATGGTATTATCTTTAAAATTATTAGCATTTTATCGGACTCTGCAATAAAGTAGAAAAAATACAGCACTTGAACACTAGCTTTTTCAAAGATAAGTAAATGAAGCATAAAGGCCTAAATATCAAGCATTCTTCAGCTGTACAGCTGTAGTTGAGAACACGAGATAGAAATAAATCTACTTTAATAGATGTACTATGAGACCTCAGGTAGGTTTTTGAATAATATTCGAGTACCTGTATCATCTGTTAGGAAAACTGCAGTGCAGGCATGTAGCTTTTAAACAGAAAGCCAAAATCGCAGCTGAAGAGCAGGACAGAAAATGATAACAGTCCTTTTCTAGCTCCCTCACCAACTGGCTGTTGAATTTTATAGGTAGATTAAGTCATGGAAGATTAAGACTGAAGCTTTGCTCAGAGTACCTACCAGGCAAGAGAAAGCAAAATACAGCACTCCATTTACAACAATGTACTATGTAAAACCAGAAAAGCTGATTGGCAAAGCAATCATCTTTAAAATGTCCCTGAAGATTATAAATAAAACACTATTATATTTTATACTGGAGCTCCGTGGTATGACGACAACCCATTAACTCAATCAGAATAACGACAGGAGGGCCATCAGAATGATAAAGCCGTTCTAATGAAATGCAGACAAAGATTAAAAAGAATTAAAAGTGACAAGTAAAATCCATTAAAGGACAGCCTTTAGCTACTGTAATCAAAGGATTATTACTTTTCTTTTCAATTAACAGCTGTGTGTCTATTTTTTCACGCAACACAAAAGACTATGCCAAGTGTCAAAAAATCATTATTAATAGGAGGCCTTTATTTTTATTTATTTGGTTTGTGCAAGTACATTGCAAGATCTCCAAATGAATCATGTACACAATTTTAGAAGCCATAACACCCAATTAACGACAGCATTCTGTGCTATTATTGCCCTTAAAACCGAGTCTTACTGAAGGAAGAAAGCAATTACAAATGGAATCAATTGCAAGTGTATTAATCAATGCCTTTAACTTAAGTAAAACATTAGAAACATACACATGCAGAAATACTCTGTTTTTCATTCCTTGACATTATTTTACCTACACTTTGCCACAATATGTCACACGGCAGGTCATTCCACCAATGCTGGATTCTGCAAATTGCATAGGAGAATTAATTTTCTGTTCATTAACCTTGAAAATAATTAAAATAAATCTTGAACACAACAGACAAACTTGCACTTTTGTATGGAAAAAGAAAGTGTCATCCACAAGTCAGCACAGATTCCTCTGCACAAACATAGAAAATTCCATTATAAAGTCTTTTACAATTAATATTGGACAATTAATACAATTAATAACACTAATAATGCTACCAGATGGGGCCAGAGAAGAGGTCAGAGTAAAAATGCTTTCCTTCTTTTTTATGTATTTATAATATGTGGTCATCATCTGCATTGTTTCCATTGTCTTTAGCAAATTGCCTCTACTTTGTGCTGATTCCAAATTGGTTTAAGGACTTCCAGAACGGGAAAAATTACGTTGTAGTTCCATACCTAAACACTTATGTCCTTTTCTCAGACAGATTATGGAAGTTTTCAGTCATTTATCCAGATTTTTTTCAGCATTACAACTTTTAATAGAGGAATGAATGGCCAAGCTGATTAATCTTCTACTAATTTCTGCATTTCTGAGACAAGCAAAATAGTTTGCAATATTTTGTAGCAATTAAGAGAGAAAATTAAGACACCATAACATTTCAATTGCATCCACTTCAATGTACCCTGATGAAACAAGAGTAATCATGAACGAAACGTCACCCCAATCCACATCTGCACTCTCTAAAATGTCAGGGTTCTTTGTTCTCCCTGTGCTTATCAAAGAACACAAGTTTCTCGAGGGCTGAGAGACTACATTCAGAATTATGCATAATCACATCAATTGCAAGATTGATAGCTGCTCCTGTGAGAGGCATCTGAAAAAGCAAATATTTTCATTTGATGCAAATTGGCTTACTAAAGGAAAGATAGCACTGGCATTTTCACCACACAAGGATTTTTTTTTGGTCAAACAGCATTACCTAAGGAATTCTATGGTTTCCGTGTTAAAAACTATATTTCTGAGATCCAGTACAGGTAAGAACTCCAATCTTTTCTTACTAAATCCTATGAATATGTTTCAGATTCAGATGTATGCAGATTATCAGTGAGTCACAAAATTAAATTTCAGGTAAATCAATAGTTCAGATGCTTCATTTGTCCTGTATATTTGTAACTTAAAGAACTATTGAAAGGAACTGTGTATTGTATTGAAACAGGTGATGGAATCCTGCTTCTTTAAATGCATAAATAGTATTTAAATGCAGGATGGGAATTTGTCAGTTCAGAATTACAGGAAAAAATATCGGCATGATACTAGAAATAATAAATTTATTTTTTCTGAAACACTTAATAAAGTATTTTCTGTGTTATCATATGAACAAAAAAAAGCTTTTTTAATCCTTACCATCTCCCAGCAAGCAAAAAGAAAAAAATCTGACATTTCAATGAATTATTATTTTCTCCCACCTCACCTAAGAAGCAAAGGGAAAGAAGGAATGATATAAATTCAAGTGAGATTCCTGAGGGAGTTCTGTCTTTTATTCTCACTTTAATCACATCATCTGTGTCTAATACTGTCAGTAGGCAATGTTATATTTTTTCCTGTTTTCCTATACATTATCTCCCAAATTATCCTTTCCTGGGTTGTTTAAAGTGTTCTGCTTGCTCTATTCTTGGACAGGAGTTATTTTCTGTGGCTCACTGATTTCACCATATAATGCCATGACCTTTGGAAAGCTTTTTTTCCCTCTCAGAGTCTATTCTCACAGCTGCTTTAGAGAGGTCTGTTCATAGTCTTTTCAGGCTGCCTAGAGGAGCTTGTTCATCAGCATTCAAATCTCTGGAGACAAACACGGCAGAGTTCTGGTGAGAAACACATCTCTGAGCTGTGTGACATGTTTCACAGACAAATACTACTGAGAATTTTCCATACACTACACAGAGCAAGTAGATAGGACAGTATCAAAGATGTGTGTTCCAGCGGCTTCTGGAGATACTTTTGCAGAACGAAACACTTTGTAGCTTCTCTTTCTCATTTCTAGGTATGTCAACTTTCCCTAGCATGTCGCACTTCCTTTCAAAACAATGGCAAGGATAAATGTTCTCTGGCGGTTATAAAATGATGTGTAATTGTACTAAAGTGTGGGATATCATGTGAGAATGTGAGTATGGATATGAATAAAATCTAGCTATGCCTAGTTGCTGCAAAATATCGACATTATTTTCCATTTTGTAGGACCAGCCTTGCTACCAGTTCCAAAGTTATTCATATCAGAATATTTTGCACTATTCTATCTGCAATTTCTCATTCCTAATCCTAAAAGAAACTGTTTGAATAGCATATGGACAAGAGGAATACCTAAGAACTGAGGGAAAAGAGGATTTATAGTTCCAGTCTTCCAGTGATGGAAGTTACTTGGTCTTTTGCCACAATTGCAATGGCAGTAAGATCAGAATATAGTTGTGAATTTTTTTCTATGAAGCCTGAAGAACTGGAAACGTCTTCAAATGGGTTCAGTCTCACAAGGAGCAAAATTTGATTTCTTTTTTTTCCCCCTTTATTTTTTTCTGGAATTCTCTTAATAACCATCACCTAATATGGATGGATGGATTTGTTGACCTTTCATCACATCAGTTTTCATGCACCAAAACATACTCTATTGTTTTAATATAGAGTTGCATGACAATTTTTGCCCTACCAGAAATCTGACTAATGTCAGTGACAGATCTTTTTAGATTTATTGTGCCAGATGTTTTTTTTTGACAGACAATTTGCTCCTTGTCTTTGTTTCACCTCAGAAGGATTAAAGTCTCTATTTATACAGGGGCTTTCATAGATTATGTTTTTTCTTACTTATTAAATTTGTGTGCCATTTTGTAGGTCAGAGGCCTACTCAATCCTAACTGAACTCTTTGAGAAACCTGGTCTCTTAAGGACATATTCAGGCCAATGCAGCACAAAATTTCTTCAGACACTACCACATTATATTTACTGGGTGGTCTTTCTTTGTTTATTTCAACACATTTTCCCTTTCTCTAGCAGAAAAAAAAAAAGGGCTTGCAATAACAGAGGAAAAAAGCTCGACATATAAACCACTGATGGTTTATAAATATAATGAAAGGTTTAAATGTACACTGAAAATCTGGGTCAATAATTATTTATCCATTCATCATTGTCCACTTAAATTGCCCTTCTTTGGCACTTCAAACGTATCTTAAATACAAAGACAAACATTCTTATTCTGGTCAGCAAGGCAGAACAATCTACATGCAAAGTGCTGAAGGGTGTTCATCTCTGATAGTGATCAGATTGTACCTGGTCTACATGTACACTTAAACAAGAAGTGTTTTGGATCATAAAGTTGAACTTCTGTGAAAGGGATTTGCTCTTACTTTCAGGCACCTGCTGTTTGGAAGGGAGTTGGGAACACCAGTGGCAATCAGGCTGCTGGGTGATTTCCCCACACTAGACAAGTTTGCTGAATGCTGCAGAATCTGTTTTCTTCCAAGCAATGAGGACCCTGCAGGCAGCAGTCCCTCACACAAATGAAACTGTTGGTTGATGTCTGGGCTGTGTGGGTGTCAGAATGAGATCCTATACTTGGAGCACCTTTACTGCCTTCTGCCAAATCACCTGACAATGCTAATTGTCATCCACCACTCAGACTCTTCTTTTGAAGCAAAGTGTCATATTTTTTACACAGAAGGTGAGAAATTAAACCTCTACCTGTCTTTCACAAATTTTAAAAGTGTCCAGTTTTGCTTGAGAAGATATTTTTTCCTGCTACTTCACTGCAACTCAAAGTGAAACAAGTATCCAATGTCTACACACAGCTGACACAGAAGCAAATAACTTTAAAGGCTTCGGATCCATTCATTATCTTGCTAGGTGGCTGAAATATGCCCATAATGTTTATAAATGTTTTAATCTTCACATTAAACAGGAAAAATTGTGATTGAGGATAGTCTCAACTCTTCTTGAAGAAACTGAAGTGATCTTCAATTCCTTCCTTTTCTATTCTTTAATTTTAATATTTCTACAGTGCTTGTGACTTCCCATGACGTACCAAGAACACACTGGAAGGCAATGTGAAATGCAGCCACCATATCCCAAACACAAGACAGAAACTAACACAGATACAGGCAAGAAGGGCTATTTTAGCTTGTCCTGACAGTCAGAAATACTGTCTGTCCAAAAGTCTCCATGTCGCACATATGTTTATCACACAACTGCACAGAGAAAAATATTTCACTACATTCAAATTCCTTGCTGAACTACATAGTGCAACAGCCTGCTGAGGCTGAGATGACTGAGGTCCCAAACACAGTAACGTGTTCATCATATATGGTCCATAACATCCTGTGATAGATGAACCTTTTCACCATATTGTTTGGGATTGAGATTTGTCTCCCTTACAATGCGATTTTTTGGAAAGATGAGTCATTCTCAAGTAAATGAAATGCTTTGCACACCATTTCACTTCTGTCATGCCTTATTAAAGGCCGACATATCTTTATCCATACATTTTGTGTAATTCAGCCATTCCTTATGTTCCTTTCCATAAAACACACTTGTGCTATTTCCACTATCATAATCTCATAAATTGTGATACTGATGAAAGGGTCAGAATATAACAGGCAATGAGGATAAGCTTCGTGTTCAGCAAGATGCATGATTTTTCTGACCTGATATTAATCCACAAAGGTGTAGATACTCAGACTGTTATTTACTAGTGCTCCCTTTACAGTTAACAAAAAACATTCACTTGAGCGCTAAGACTGATTTTTAACAGGATTAGTAAGAAGACTCTCTTGAATGCTCTCTCACCATTAAATATAGCCATGGCAGGGGAGATGCCTGAAGAAAACTTTTAGATGGCTAAAGCCAGATTACATAAATCCTCCCCTACATGCATGCATGAACATCTCAAGACATGTACTTTGCACTGGAAGAACTTTCACCTCACATTTGAAAGTTATCAATAAAATTATGTTGCCTAACACTTTCTCATGGCCCATGAATTATTTTAGGTATACTGATCAGTCAATTTATTGGAAAGACTAAGTTTTAAGCTGTCAGAAAGCATGTTCATATTATTCCAACTCCAATTTGCTGGCCTTCCATTGGAATTTTTTCTTCTTAGCTTGACCACGCTTACTGAACTGTGTGTCTCTGAACTTTCTGATAATGATTTTAACAACTTTTGAAACACTGAATATTTTCTGGCTGGAATAGCCACTATAGCGTGCGAACACGTCAACATCGACTTTTACATCTTGTCTTGCATTTTTTAAGTTGCGCACGTAGAACTGCTGCCAATTTCCCAGAATGCACAAACTCCAAATATTCTTGCTGGATATCTGATATCAAGTCTTATTTCAGAATAAGGAGGTTACTTTTCTCAGCTCCCATCAGGCTCAGTGGTATAATACAGAAGGGAAGGGTGACAAGAAATAACAAACGGTTCAGCAATGGCCTGTCAAATGCCAATCACATCAGCAATTTTGGACCACGCTTCCAAAGAGACTCAGGAGCTAAATGCATCAAGAGCATATTTTTGACTAACATAATGTTGCCTTATTGTTTTGTTGACAGGAAAAGTTTCTGGCAGCTCTTTGGCATAAAAAGCTTTACTCCTTATGTCTCTCTGAAGGTTCACTTGCAGCAGCTCCTCCTTCTCTGTGGTTCATAGCTACCCAAAGTAAAAGTGGTGGCTACAATTTATTCCCAGAGGAGAGAAAGGCAGCACACTGTTTTATACCAAACTTCAAATTAAACCACATTATAAAGCTCATACCTTTGCAGATAGTTATAGAAATGTTTCCAGCCGAAACAGACCTGGCTGGGAAGGAAGCTGGTCATTACGGTTGTACAGAAAGGATTCACACGGCTGGAGAGAGGGTGTTAGGGAAATCTCAGGGTGCTCATGGGCTGGGAATGTTGGGGATCAGCAGCCATGAGAGCTTTTCTGAAGGGGCAAAGCAGGACCCCACAGCTTGGGCCCATCCCATTCCCAGACAGGAGCAGGGCAGGGAGGGCAGCTGGGGCAGCCTCAGCCCCAGGCATTGGGCACTGAGCTGGGAATGGGCCGAGCTGGGATGTGGGTTCACAGGCAGCCCAGGGCACAGCTGGGAGGAACTGGAGCCCAGAGCTGCTACAGGGTGGCTCTGGCAGAGACTGATGTTTCTGGGGGTGAAATGAGCCCCAGCAGGAGCTGGGCAGGAACATCAAGCCCCTTTATGCCCTCCAGACTGAGACAGGACGGACCAATTGAAAACCCCACCTTGTTAGATATTTTTACTGCAAGTTTTAGCACAACAGCTAACAGTATGATAAGGAAATCTGGAAGCTTATCATTCATATATTACAGGTAAAAACCGCATATGCATATCATATGAAATACATATCCAAATGGTACAGCTGGACCATCCTGAGGATAGGGAAGCTGGAAACAGGATGAAAACCAAAAGCTGCTATGCTACAAAGCAGTTTGGAACCCATAGAGGAAAAAAAAGGCCAGAGTTTAATAATAGTCATAAATTATGTTTTTTGCCAGTTTGGATATGATAACATAAAAAATGGAACACGGAAAAAATTTCAAATTTTCAGCTGACCTAGTCAAGTTTTATATGACTGTACAATGGTGAGCCCACCTGGACCCAAAGCCAGGCTCTACTTGCCTCAAGGCATCTCACTGGAATGACAGAATTAAAGTTGGCCATTTCAGTTGCCGCAAGGAAGAAAATGAGAGCCATTATGGCTTCTTTCTGTTTTATATCCTTAAGGGAAGGTAAGAGCTATTTGAACTGAAGGACAGTGCTAAAAGACTTCTAAATGCGTGGACTAATAAAAGCCTAATGCCTAATAAAATGGTTGTGGGGAAAAAGAAAGTTAGATATTGATGCTAAAATACTTACTTTAGAATAAAAAAAATGATGGAGAAATTAACTAATAGAAGTGGGAGAACAAAATTCAAATCTTTTTTAAGTTATAAACTCCATCCAACACAATGATGTCCAATAACTAGAATTTAAAGTGAGGAATTTCAAAACATAGCTTTCTTTCAGAAGCACTTACAAGTATCAAGTTGGAACTGTTCATTTGTGCAGGAGTACATTCAATTTCCAATTGTAAGACAAGAGAAAACATTTTTGTGCATTTTTCAGAAAGATATATATTGCCTTTAAAAGAGATTAACAGGCTGGTAGATAACTCATTCAGCCCTCGCACCGATGAAACTAAGTGTTAAGATGATATATGGTATTTATGCCACTGAATGCCAACACAATAACATTTTCATATCTTAAAGTTTTTGTCTATATTTTTAAAAGAAACATCAGAAGCTCTTCGGAATGTTATAAATGTCCTACTCTTTGCACACAGGTTTTGGGTGGCCTAATTTAAAAACTGATACAATAGAAAGCAATACCAGAACACCATCTTTCTATAGGCTGTCTTTCTGAGAAGTTTGAGTTGTTCTCAAATTGCTTTGGCATCAGCGTTAGCAGAAATACACTTTCAGACAATACCTGAAAAATAAAAAATTAGTAACATTATTGAAGAAATTGTGCCTGACATGAAAGGGGTCATTAGTATACTTAAATGACACTGGAGCTTTGCAATACATTAGATGTCCCATAGAGAAGTAATAGGACATGTACCAGAACAGAAAAAAATTATTTATCTTTTCCACATCTGTTTTTCAAAGACAAGGGCAACTATGCCTGAAATGGTTTTTTCTAATGCAATTACAAAAACCGTAAATATTGCTCATTGCACCTCTTTCAAAAAGCTTATTCCAAATGGTTACTCATTTTAGAACACTTTTCCCTTGTATTCTATTTGTGGTAATTTAAGCTTATCTTAGATACAAACATGAACAAATAAGTTTGTTACTTTCCTGTCTACTGCAGCCTTTAAAAGATTTTCACAGTATTTAAAATACTTAAAGAAATATATTTGTCTTCTAATAAAAAAAAGGAACAAAACCAAAGTGTTGACCCCATGCAGACTCCCACAACTCTTATTCTTACATGTGTACTACCATTTTGTTGCAAACGGTCCAACGACTTACTGTAGACTGAAAGCAACTTACTTGGTTTTAATGTAAAAAGCAGAAGAATTTTCAGCTGAAGAACTTGATAACAGCATTGACCAAAGTAATCTAGAAAAATATTTCCTCACCTGTGGACTCCAATATAATTTTGACACATCTTAGTACAATACTCTGAGCTCTGTCATATCACCAGCAAGAGTGTGGCCGGCAGGACCAGGGCAGCGATTTTCCCACTGCGCTGGGCACTGGCGAGGCTGCACCACGAGTCATGGTCAGTTTTGAGCCCCTCACTACAAGAAAGACATTGAGGTGCTGGAGCATGTCCAGAGAAGGGCAATGAAGATGGGCAACACAAGTCTGGTGAAGAGCTGCTGATGGAGCTGGGGTTGTTCAGCCTGGAGGAGTCTCAGGAGGGACCTTACTGCTCTCTCTACAACTACCTGAGAGGAGTCTGGAGCCAGGTGGGGATCAATCTCTGCTCCCAGGTAACAAGTGACAGGAAGAGAGGAAATGGCCTCAGGTTGCACCAGGGAAGGCTTAGATTGGATGTAAGGAAAACTCTCTTCACTGAAGGGGTTGTCAAGCACAATCTTCCTAGGGATTGTACCTTTCCTAGGGTACAATCTTCCTAGGGAAGTGGTGGAGTCACCATCCCTGGAGGTATTTAAAATACATGTACATGCAGCATTGAGGGACAAGGTTCAGTGGTGGATGTGAAAGTGTCAGGTTAATGGTTGGACTAAATGATCTTTAAGAACTTTTCCAAACTAAATGATTCTGTGATTCTCTGATTCAATACTTGAATACTACCATATAGAATCACTTTAAGATCTTGACATCACCTGGAAAAATAAGGATTAATATTTCAATTTTCAGTAGATACTTCTTTCCATCATTTTGATTTACATTCGTTTTAGGAATATTATAATTCTAGAGTACAGTAAAAGATTTTCATTAGTATAAAGAGATGTGACTTTTCATACTGGAGTCCTAAAAAGGTGAAAGGACATCTAAAAGGCAGTCTTAAAACTCATGCCTTTATCTTGATCTATTATCTTGACATGAGCTGAGCACAAAAATGGATGGTTTGATCTGAGCAGGGTCAGGGTTTGATCTGACCAGGGCAGGCCATAGTTCTACTTTTCTTTCTTTCTGCAACGTCTCCAAGACTAAATGATCTTTTATGTTGTTAAAAATAGCCCCATCCCTCTGATTTTAGATGTCTGAGAATTTCTACTTCTTGTCCTGCCTTGTGCTATTGTGATGTTGCTGGTTCCTCTTACTGTTTGAATTTTAGGAGCTATTTCAGTACATTCAAATTGTTCAAGACTAGGTTGCTTACAACAGTCTAACATCAGTTTCATATTTAACAAGAGATGTAACCCTCAGATTTTCACTTGTCTCAACCCTCTGTATCAATATCAATATCTATATCTATCTATCTATCTGTCTATCCATTTTTCCATGATTCTGCTGCCTGCAGAACATTTTTACTTAACTAATACACTACCTTCTATAGCTGCTCCACTAATTTGCATATTAAGGTTCACTTCTTTGGTTTTGTCTAAAAGAAACTATTGAAAAATAACAAAAAACCTGGCATTCCAAAGGTTTAGACTCTCATGCATAAATTTATTATGTCTTTTGATCACAATCAGCTCTTTCTGCATAATTTTTTTTCTTTTATTAGAGCAGAGAATAAACAATGCTCTCACCAGAAAACCTGAGATAAATTTAGGCAGAGTAATAGCAAGATTATGAGTTTTGAAGTCTCAGGAGTACTCCTTACCATATAAAAATATGTAACAATTTATACAAAACCAATTCTAAGGTCCTAAGTCAATATTTTCTGGAAATTTGACATTTCTCTTGTTATTTCCAATTTGGAATGGATTTTTTTTACTTTCACCAGGCTTATTTTAACCCAAGCAGTTTTGAAATACTAATAAAATATACAGTTGCAGCTTCCTTTTGCTTAAGCTGATGAGTTTTAGCAAGCAATTTGGAATAAGATTTCTTTCTTGTTTTTCTTAAATAATGGCTCATCAATTGGTCAAACATTACTATTTTAATTCATTAAAATTCACAGGAATTTCACACTTGATTAAGTCAATCTTCACAAGTGCAACAGCGGAATGAAAATACCTCAAAGCCATTAATTACCTGTTTATTCTTAAAAAGGAATGTTAATAATTTGCCATAATGAAAAAAAGAATGAAAGCATATTTTCCCCAAGAATAACTGAGCCACAACCACTCCATGGGACAACGTTGTCAATAAAATGTTTTGGTGGAGCAAATTGCCGAATGAGCTGCACTCATTGCTCCTAGGCCACCTCCAGGAGATCTCCCTGGCACCTTTAATGGTGACGTTGCTATGTACCACCTTCAAGAAGTGCTCGCAGAGCCCCAGCTCCCACTGCCTTGCAGGACTAAAGCCCTGTTTCAATTTCTGTCTCGGACTGACAGCAAACTGCAGAGCAGTTTGAGAACGAACAGCACCTGACTTTTTGTGGTAATATTAGGAAAAAGGAAAAGTAGCCAGAGATTTTCTTGCGGGAGAAGGATTTAACTTCTGCACATTCTTTCACAGACATGTGGCTCTTCATCTTCTTATCAATCTTGGGTTCCACAGGCTGCATTTATTAGCGCATAAGACTCCTCTATGCATATCTTTAAAATGACCCTCATTTTACTTCAAGACATTCAATTGTTCCTTGTTTTCCCTATTAGTATGCCCCGGTGCACACTAGCATTCATCACTAGAAATGTCAGACATAACTGAGAATTTCTTCAAAAGCCATTTTTTGTTACACACATACAAAGAGAAAAGAAAAAAAAAGAAATGGATATTTTATATAGCTTCAGTTTTCTTCATTGTGTCCTTGATTTATGGTACAGCTGTCCTTGATTCCTTTGTTTGAGTTTTAAATGAATACCTGCTATGTAAAGAGTGCACAATATTATGTACATGTAGATCCTCCCACATGCTACTTAAAAAAGAATTATAAAACAATGACAAAATGCACTGTCCTTTCACACTGAAAATACCACTGTATAATCAAAACTGACTTACTTCATGTATGCAGTGTGCATTTTATTAATTAGTTTCCTTCTGGCACCTCTGAAGCAAAAATCAATTTTTCACAGGATCATTTTTCCCTCCTTGTAATAAGTAACACTTAATATTTGCTGGTGCTGTGATAAAATGTATTTCGAGGTATTTTTATGGAGTACTAAATTAAATGTTTCAATTAGAGCTTCAGCGAGCTGTTCAGCAAAGATTTGAATGAACCTCTGCAGGCCAACCTTAAAAAAAAATCCCCAGGCCTATATTTTCACGCACTCTATAAAGATGTGTCAGACTTGCAATTAAAATAATTCATTTTTCTAAATGAGCTGAGAGAGATCACATCTCTTTTGCTCAATTACTCCCATTTCTACTACTCTTTCTCCTACGTTATTGTACCCACATGACTCTGGAGCAAAAAAGTAATGTGAGAGTTTGGAGAGTAAGATTGGAAGTCAGGATCTGTGAGCTCCAATTTTGGAATATGAAACAGAAAAGATAATTTTGATTGTTTTGCTGAGTTTTCCCAAGGGGCAAACCCCTTCAACATCCATCATCTGAACATCTCTTTAGACTTTCTCTATTAGCATCCCCAGGGTCCTGCCATAAGATACTTATCCTAAGACTATTGTTTCTTGTCCTGCCTCTTTTCTCTGGTCTTTAGGCTTGTCATCGCCCCCTTGAAACTGTTTTTATCTGCTGTCATTAGGCATCTTCCCCATCTGTCAAATTAGAGCTTTGAACACTGCAAGTCTTGTGAGGGAGTATTTCTTAATCTTTGCTTAGCAGCGTAGACTGGGAATATTTCTGACATCTTTTTTAGTTTCTTTATTCTCTAGGTTTTTTTCTTCTTGGTGGCTTAAGGACTGTGATAAAACAGATGGTTCCTGTGAAAGTCCTAATCGATTTGATAGGAAAACAGCCACAACATTTTTTTATTATACAAGGTACGCAACACACTCTTAATAAAACCGAAAGTCGCTCAAAACACTTTCACTTGTCCCAATCATGACTTTCATGATTCAATCTCATAAGTCTTCAGAAACACAAAGCAGAATCTTTTTATTTCAAGGAAATTTTTCCTTTGTGACATTTATTTCCAAAAGAACATTAGCAATGCAAGAAGGAGAAAAAAAATATGGGCAGCATTTTTGTGTAAAATATCATGTAATTTTACTGATTTTATATTAGTACTTGGGCAAAACGGAGCCCTTAAGGGTGAGTTAAATTTCTGAGATGACTCAGTGGCACGAGTTCGGATCTCTTAGACAGCCATAAGCATCAAACCCATCATTCATTGATATTATGCGCATTTAAAGGATGCAAATATTTATCATTCATCAATAATTCTGTAGGAGTTTTTTTTGTATTTGGGTGGGGCTTTTCTTAACCTGTTTTACATTAATTGCATTTTAGACAAACAGACACACACAGGTAATGGATTCTACAAGACCCTGGCATATAGTCATGCTTAAATATCTGTTTTATTGCTGTCCTGAAAAGTCAGAATGGAAGAAAAAAACAAAGGAAGAAAAAGGGAGAAAGAGAAAAATTACTGTAAATTTCCTCTCCCCTTAAAAGGGCACTTTCTGAAGCTACTATGAAAAAATCAAAAGTATACACAACTTGAATAATCATGAGGTCAATAAAAATTCAGCAACTTTTAGAAGTTACTCAAGAGACATCGTAGAACAAGAATTTTTTATGAATGAAATGGTATTGAATTAGATCACTAGCTTTCATAATGATCTAAGAAAGATTCTTATCTGAACAGATTATAAAGGAAAACAGCCATAAGGACAAAATCTCCTAATAAACACAAAACATAAGCTAAATACAAACAACACACCCAGAATAAACACCAACGTAGTCTTTAGACAAATAAGACTCTACCATGTAATATTTTCTGACACTGACTAATGTTTTCTTTTTGCATGGGTAGCTCACAGGCACTCTCTAAGAAATTATTCTGTTTAGAGAGACTCAAGCAGCAAATAAACTTCAGTTGAGTGCACTTAGCTCTCAAGAACTGCACTAGAAATAAAAACAAACATTATTTAAATATCTAATCAGATAGGTATCTAGTATATGTGTACTGCACTGTTAAATTGGCCACATCATACATATAATATATCTCCTGTTTACCCTGTATGCAAATGTTAATGTGTTATTTTAGTGCACTCATTTAATCTACACAGTACAAAATATGCAGAAGAAACAATTTTCCACTTTGATGAAATGTTGGGTGTGCAATTAAATTTTTTTTGTGGTCTAGGCAATTACACCAATCCTGAGAATGTCTTAGTCATCCTCTCTCTCAACCTTAGCATTTAATTAACAAAAATAATTACATTTATATTATATCAGTATCTATGCTGATAGAAGAGCTGTTGTATTTTCCAATAAAACACTATTTTCATTGGATAGTTTCTAAATAAAATTCTGCTAGCAATATGGCTGGAGTCAAATTAATTATAAATGCAACTAAAAGAGTGTCACAAGGTTAGAAACACCAATAAACCATGTGTCACAGCAAACATCACATTAAACATGCTTTCAGGATTTAATTCTGAAGATTTATATGTCACTTGACTTATCTCTTCTGTTTCAATGTCTGCATATATCTCCCAAGACATAAGCATTATAAAAACTGACTATTGCTGCTAAAAACAATAGAGGATTTTGTTTTGCTAATAGCACAATTGGTTTCCCAAACAGGAAATTAGAAACAGCACCCTTAGGGGTATTTTTGAACTACAGTGAAATGAAATAAAACTCTCTTCATTGCTATTGACAGAACCTAATAAAATGTTTCACACTAAATTGCCTTTGATGCATCTGTACATAAAATTAATTATGCAAATAATATAATATCTTATCTCTACGGATAATTACAACGGTAATCATACTTATGCTGTTTTTTTTCTTTTCACAGGTGAGTCTTTTCCAAAAGTGGCATGAAATAAAACCCTGTGATTTTACCTACATTGTAACTGCCTGGTCTATCACAGAGGGGCTGATGCCCATCCAGTTTAGTGCTCTACTCGGGACAGGCTCAGCTGGAGCAGAACACTCAGGGCTGTGTTCAGTCAGGTTTTCAGTGTGTCCAGGGGTGGACATCACTGAGCAACCCATGTCAGCATGCAGTTAGCCACACAGTAGAAAAAGATTGTCCTAATGTTCAGACAGAACCCCCTGTGTTTGAGTTTGTGCCCATTGCCTTTTGTTCTGTCACTGAGCACAAACTGAGAAGACCCTGGCTCCATCCTCCTTGCACCGTCCCTTCAGGTATTTATATACACTGATCAGATTCCCTCTGAGTCTTTTCTTCTCCAGGCTGACACTCCCAGCTCTCTCAGCCTTTCCTATCGAGAAAGATGCCATAGTCCCTTCAAAATCTTTGTGTCCCTATGCTGGACTCTTTCCAACATGTCCACATTTCTTTTGTACTGAGGAACCCAGAAGTGGATACTGTACTTCAAGTGTGGCTTCACCAGTGCTGAGGTGAAGGAGGACAGGAGAACAGCATTTCACATGACCTCTGTCACTAGGACCCATCCCCACTCACAGAAAGCCTGTACTTTCCCTAGCCTTCCCTTTGCTTCCAGTGCAGCTGGATCATGTTGTCTGTGACGACTCCTGCCAAAATTCAGCTCCAGGTGGGTTCTGCCTTTCTCAACTCCATTCCTGCATGCTCAGATAGTGTCTCTATCTTCCTCCCGACTGCTTTGATCCTACTGCCACCTTTGTATGACTCCTTTTTTTGTTTCAGTTTCGTCAGGAGCTCCTTATTCAAACCTGCAGACTCTCCATAACTTTGCTAGACTTCCTGCTTGATTGTTCCTGTCCAAGCATATGACAGGAAGGCTTGTATAGGTGGTGTTGCAAACAAAACAAAAAAGTTGTGTTCTACATGATCTCACGAAGAACACAACTCTCCACTGCGCTATGAGATCAGGCCATCCAGGGCAGAAACTATCTGCCCTTTTTTACTGCAAAGACCATCTCGTATCTTCTTCCAGAATTCTCCAACTCAAACACAAATGGATTCAATATGCTGCCATTCCAGACACCGTTTGCACATTTTCCTGTGTCTCATGCACTCATTTTAAATGACAGCCAAGGAGAAAAAGGAACAAACAGGATATGTATCTCATGAAATGCATGTCTCACAATCATGGAAGTTTGGCCTTCTTCATTCCCCCATCTGCTGTCTTTGTTTATTGCCATCCCTTGCTGTGTTATGTGCAATTTAGATTGCATGCTCCTTGAGCTAAGGAGCTGTCAGATTTTATTTGTCTGCACAATGGTATACACACCTATGGCACTATAGAAATAATTAATAATAACAGTTTATGACAGAGTACATTGTTACCAATCATTACATATTGTGTTCACTCTGGTAAGACACAAAAAGCTTTTCTAATGGAAGTGGAATAACATGCCCTATTTCTCGATAGTTGACTTCTTAATATATTATCTGTATAAGCATGAAGGATTCCTGAAGAAGGGGTCATTCCTCCAAAGCTGATCTGTATTTCCAACTTTTAAACTTAGAAAATACTGAGATTTTCTTCAAAATGTGCTTTTTGCTTTATGTCCCGAGACTGACAAATCTGACAAAACCACTAATGCAAAGACTCTACTGTTATCATTGTGGCACATAACATGGATTTTCCACACAAAATTCTTTATGAAACAGGACAGGAGAAAAGCAGTAATTATTTGATGTATGCAGACATAAAGCAAAACGCAAGAGTCTCTTTTCTTCTGTAGAATAAATTAATTTGCTACAAAAATTAACCAAGTATCTGGTGTACTTCAGCAAAAGAAAAAAGTCACCTTATCCTCTGAGGAATTTATAGAGTTTACTATCTTTTTCCAATATGAACAGAAGATACTGAGTTACTCTTGTAGGTAGGAAACTTTTACATCTACACCTTAAAATTTTGGGTTACCTGAAGTCACTACTCTGGAAAATGACTCTATTATGTAATGTATCTGAATCTCCTTTTGCAGTCAGTAATTATATTTGTCCACTAGTCTAGAAAAAGAACTGTGTTCAGAATTTGTAATTACAAACATATTAAAGAAACTACTATGCCAAGGAAGACCTGGTTTGCCAGTTCTTAGGGAGGAGTTTGTGGAATGGAAATCTCCCCAACACAACCAAAGCCGAGATGTTTCTTTCAGAAACACTGTGCAAATATATAAACAGGAAAACCTCTGAACTAAAGAGCTCCAAAACTTTCTAGATGTGCACTAAGCTGTTCAGAAGGAGACTGCATTTTCCCGGAGAACCTGATCAAAAAATCAAATTGCTAAGAATGGCCTACAAGAACATCTGGAGTTTATTTCCTGTGGACCTTCATATTGTGCTTTCAGATTTTAAAAAAAAAAAAGTGTTTTCAGAATCACTACACAAAGCTTTGTTTTCCTGTACCTATATATCTTACAATGATTTTTCATCTCTCCAGAATTAAAAATACAAAAATGTATCATGGGTTTAAAACACTGCAGAGGAAACTTTCTTTGACAAAACAGGTGAAGTATAAACTGTACACATTTTTAGAAAGATTTTTTTGTCCATTTTTTGTGATTTTATTATTTGTGGTTTTACTATTTGTTTTTACACATGTTTCCATTATGTGGAATTCTTTCAGTTTGTACTGACATTTTTTAAGCTGCAGATTCACTGTTTACCAACAGTTTGCTGTTGATAGCACATGGTGGTGTTTCCTTGGTTGGACCTCTCAGGACAATGTCTTCACATATTTCAACACTCTTTGTAATCTCTTGTGGCACCAATAAAAATGAATAATACTGACCTTTATGAAGTACTTTGACTTCTGCCAAGGCATGAAGGTTGCTCTCTACAGAAGTCCCATATACTGCTTGTACACTGCTAACAGAGATTTATTTCAGCTCCTTTACATGGACTGCATTTCACACCAAATTAATTTTATTAACTCATTACGCTAATTTTATCTGTTCAAATGATATTTAATGTCTCTCCTTTCTGTGGCATAGATTGTAACAACTTTAGTCACACAAACTGTGGTGTACTAAGTTTTGGTTTTGGTTTGGGCATGAACATGTTTGCACTCCAACTACCCAGCAATTTCTTGCTAACTGCTAAACAACATACATAATCTAATACACGTCAATCTTTGAGGAAAAACTGCATCAAAAATATGAAAGAAAACAGTCTCTTCTTCACCAGCACAGTTTTACATTTTTTGTACAGCTCCTGTTACTTAATTTTTTCCTTGTTAAGTTGATCACCGTACGTGTCCATAGCTTGAAGCGAGGAAGGGAAATGGCGAGAGACCTGCGTGCAATCTGCAATCTTCAAGGACAACCTTAGGAGAAACAGCTATCCTGTTATGCAGGGCAAAGGTCTCCCTTCCCCCAACCTTCCTTTCCCTCCTCTGCTCCACTCTGTTCGCACGTCCACTCCTGCTCCCTCTCCTCTACCTGAGGGGCCTTTCAGGAACCACAATTTCTTGTTGCTGTAATTTTTCAAATTTTCATTTTCCCAAAACCCCAAGTCTGACACCTCTATGATTTACAGTCTTGACTACCAAAATTTGGTATGTGATCTTCAAATTGAGTGTTGCATTAAAAGTATTTTAAAAAGCAGTTTGTCTTTCTAACTAAATGTAGCAACTTGTGGCATCTTTCAAACAGGGATTGTATTATTTATTGGGGACACAAGCTGGTGTTTTCTTGATGTTTTACAAAGGAAAAACCGTGCAGAAGTGAGGGGTAATACGCAGGTATCTTTAAGACCTGAGCACAAACTGCTTGAATACTGAACGTACACAAACATGCAAGCACTGTAAAAATGTCTGCTTATAAATTGAAATTTATTTATGACTCAATTCCAAAAGAAAGGGAAAACAGAGTGTCCTCAGAACAAAAATCTGAACCAAAATAACATATGCAATATAAATATCAGATTTGACCCATGCTAGCAAGATCTTTTTGCTAAAGGAGATAGAAACTTAAAAACATCGATGACATTTACATCTCTTTCCTAACTGTAATCTTTGCTGCTATTTGGAGAGAGCCACCTCAGGGCAAAAACCAGAAAGGTGTTCAATCACACACACGAGCATTCATAAACAAGAGAGGATGGGAACTGGGTACTTCACTCAAATTGGAGTAAAGTAACTACAAAAGGACTACCCGTGCTTACGACATTCAGTGTGGTAGGAACATTCTCTGTCCCTGAAACTGGCTAGCTGGAATCCACCACACCCATACTAACGAATACCTTTTCTCCAAGACAGAAACAATGTAGTCTCCTCCTTTTAATAACTCTCCAAATGTGCTCAGGAACCGTACGGGAAAATGCAAGCTGGCCTGGGCCCAAATGTGTTCCAGGAATAATGCTAAAATTTAATAGCAGAGATAATTGTGATCCAGTGCCTATGGCTGTTTCCTGACACTACTTTCTGTATGGATACAAACACAGCCAAAATGTCTGGTTCATGTTTCTCAGAGCTTCTCTGCAAATCAGCATAAGGTCTTTTAGATTTGACAGTACACATAGATTAAGTGACTGGACACCGGCCTTCCAAAATTTTTTTTTTACATATATTTCCAGGAACATTATAATAAGCAAATAGACTGTTGAATAGAGAACATAAGTCTAATAATAATAGGTCTGTTTCTTTCTTATGTTCTCCACATCATAATTAGAAATAGTCCTTAGACCTGGCAGTCTGCATGTCAGAAAAGCACTGCTTCAGAATAATCTGATATTCATCTACAGACTGACATAAAGGAAATTATGTGTTCCTTTTATGGTAGATGATTAACTGGAAAGCTACTGTACATGTTCAGTCTTTAAGTTTGGTCACCTGAACTAGGATTTGATACCGAAGTCATAATTTGGTGCTGCTTTGCACATGCTGTGCCATACTTAGAAAATGGCCAGTGGTCAAAACAAATGAGAGAAGACATGCAGAATAAATATAGGTGCTTGGCAGCAAAAGTTTCTTATTTAAAAATTTAGGAAGACATGATTTGCTTACGGTAACCATAGCTATTATCTTCTTCTAAACAGGATATTTGCATGAAGCGGTAGTTAGATTTTATTTACTTTTTTCTAAACCATCTTTCGGATCTTTAGCAGAAGCTAAGTTTAACCTTTTTCAGACTCTGCTCTCAAAATGGACTGTTTCAGAGATGTGTGTCTGAAAGGCAGAATTAAGCAAGGAGAACTTAATCCAAATTTTTGTGAAGACAGAAGCAGAAGACCCACATCAAGCTACAGGCAGGAGTTTTTATTGGCATTGTGTAGTTAGACCAAAATCAGTGTTGTTTAATTGCATGTTTCTCACTAATATGAAGCCTGAACTTAATAGCTTTGTTCCCTGACCCTGTTAAAGAGTTAAAAATTCACAAAGGACTTTATTTTCAAAATTCAGTACTCTGATGGAGTGTAATTAATGGCCCTAAATTAAACACACTGCTCCCACTTTACACCCTAAGCAGGACATCCATGGAAACGGGAAATATTTACACGAACCAGTAAGAGGTATGCAGTAGAAAGCCTAGCCTCAGACAGTGTGCCAATATTTCCATCATTTTTTAATTTTGCATTTGCAATGTAGAACAGGTAGAATAATGGAGGAAAAGGCAGCAGACTGAGAGAGTGATCAAAGGGAAAAGCCATTCTCTAAATCAGACTAAGCAAGGACCTGATCCCATGTCTCCTCTTCAAGGGGAAGTACTAATTAAGTTACATGGGAAGAAAATCTTCTGCTTTTTTAGGTTTCTTTTAAAAATAAATTATTTTGGTACCTAATTCAAGTTAGAGGAGAGAACAGTGAATCTTAGATGGAGGAGATTTTACCCCCATGAATATCACTCAGGTACAACCTTGCCTCCCTAAAGAGGCCAGGACACAAGAAACATCCCTCAAACAGCATTTTCTGTTGGTGAGCTAAACTCAGTTCTAAGAACCTCCTCCCCAGTCATCCAGCTCTTTCCAGGCATTGCGAGGACAACCTAGATTCTAATGGGAGATGGCAAATTCTACATGATAGGTGAGTATGAAAATTAGTGAGTTTGGAACTTAGAGATGATGTGGCACTAAAACTCTTGTTATTCTTATTCTATAGCCATCTCTGAAATTTCAGCAATGTATTAGCACTCATTTTCATGAAAACCATAGTGCTCCTTAGGGCAAGCAAGACTGAAGGCTCGAAAAACAGCAGGTTGAAATGCTTGGCTTTGATGGGCTTGCACATTTTTTCCTTCAGGCAGACCTGTAGGGATGACAGAATGAAATGGCTGTCATCTTTCTGGGTGTTACTTGAACAAAAATGCCATAGTATATTCAGCTTTTCTACCTACCACAGCTCCTCCTATCAAAAAGAAAGAGCTGCTGATGTGTGGCACTGCCAGGGTCAGAAATACCTTGAAGGAAATATCTCCTTATCTCTGCCACATACACCAAATACTTTTTTGTGTCTGTGTAAAGAGACACAGCACTCATAGCACTTACCTACACATTTGTTCATTCTCAATAGGCCTCAGCATTTGGTTGTGGTATCCCAAGATTTGGTTCACTCACTACAGGCAGACAGCTCCTGCATGGCAAGGACCAGGAGTGCTGATGTCCTGCCAACCCAGCTCAGTGTCGGTGTCCAGAACACTGCAGCACAGCACACAAAGCAGGACGAGCCAGGGATTCCATGGTTTAGCCCAATTGTTTACTGCGCATTAAATTTATTAAGTTTAGTAAGTCTAGTGAGTTTACTGTGGAATGCAGAGTTATAAAACCCCTGAGCTTACGGAGCTGAGCATAGCACATCACCTGTGTCTGCTTCATGTTGTTAAGCTCCCCAAAAGAAACAGATACTTAAAAGAAAAAGTACCTATGTGGCTGTTTGAGTTCACAGACCCATAGTGCCACTACCCTGGCTGCAGCTGCCACAGATGAGTGCACTGTCACATTTTGCACTGCAGCAGCAGGATTCTCTGATCAAGAAAACCTATATAAAAGGCATTTGCTGACTTTGATTTTTTTCCTTTTAATATCTATAGCAAGATTCATCTTTATTATTTGGTATTACACAAGCTCTCAGTCACCCAGGAATAGATCTAAAGGGTCAAGTTGTGAGAGATACTAAAATATTAATATCTTGCTTTACAAACACATATACTCTCAGGGTATATCCAAATGTAATAATTTATATTACATCTACATTCACTGACCAAAGAGCTACAGGAAGTAAAACGGTACTGATTCCATGAACCCCTCACTAGCTGATCCAATAGTAGCGGTTACTGCTTTCACAGCCAAAGCAGAACTGGATCTGACATCTCTCCAGCCATAATGCTCGTGGTTTGGGGCAAACTTCTTAGTTTAGTAAGTGAAATCAAACCCTCAGACTTTGTGCTGAAACTTATTTTGGTGGTTTAACAATGTAGCCACTAGCTCATACTTCCCAGTGGGACGGAGGGAGAGAATTGGAAAGGTAAGGGGGTTAAAATCCATGGGCTGAGCTAAAAACAGTTTAATAGGGAAAGCAAAACAAGGAATTCCTTCATCACTTCCCATGGGCAGGGAGGTTTTCAGCCATCCCCAGGAAAGCAGGGTCCCATCACACGTGGCGGTTACTCTGGGAGACAACACCATCACTCCAAATGTCTCTCCCCTTCCTGCCAGGTTTGTATGCTAAGCACAGCACCACACAGTCTGAGATATCCATGGGTCAATTGGGGTTAACTGTACCAGGTATGTCCTCTCCCAGCTCCTTGTGCATCCCCAGCCTCCTTGCTGGTGAAGTGGTACAAGAAGTAGAAAAGGCCTTCATGCTGTGTCAGCACTGCTCAGCAATAATTAAAATATCCCTGTGTTATCAACACTGTTTTCATCACAAATAAAAAACACAGCCCCACGGTAGCTACTGTGAAGAAATTGAAATGTGTTGTAGCAAAAAACAATATACTGATAAACTCTTCCAACTTCAAAACCTTTTTATGTAAATTGATGTATGTTTGTGCCTCAGGAAAGGTAAACCACTCCATACCAAAACAGATGAGTGAAGAAACACATGTGAAACAATTTTCAGTCACGAGAGGAGTGGGTGGTCAGTGGTACATACATAGTCCAGCAGCAGTCTTCAGATATGGAAAAGGGATTTCTGACAGATATCTTGAGCTTAGGCAGTCTGCTGACAAACATTTCAAGAGTGTTTTGTATGGGTGGTGGCTCTCCCACTGTGAGCCCAATGCTCCTGAGGCTGTTTTCTGCAGAACCCTTTTCCCCTTGAGCTTCCACCACCTCCCATGAGGGGAGAACCTGTCACAATGCCCCAGCTCTGCAATTTCTTGTCTGGTCACCTTGTCCTGTCACCTTGTCCCTGCTGTCCTACTCTCACCTTGGCCATGCTCTGGTGGGAATGGCAGACTAAGACTTGTGACCTGCCACTGTCATTAAAGCTTAGAACCTGACCCCTCCTTCTAGTTTACCACAGGAAATGACTGCCTCCTGAAAGGTTTCCGT
Source organism: Mohoua ochrocephala (assembly GCA_013398855.1). Taxonomy (NCBI): domain Eukaryota; kingdom Metazoa; phylum Chordata; class Aves; order Passeriformes; family Acanthizidae; genus Mohoua; species Mohoua ochrocephala. Next base: position 527,786 of record VZTA01014012.1, on the reverse strand, counting down.
ACATCTCTGAGGTAGAGGGGCAGCTTGACTTGGGTAAATGTTGTCTCCCTTTGAAGCAGCTGGTAGTCTGGACAGAAACAATACTCAGCCCGACAGCTTCAGAAACCACTTATTTGCTGTGTCTGGGAAGAAGGGTGGCAGGGGAAGAGACTGAGAAGCAGATGCACTCTTCAATCATAAGGACACATATTTATTTATGCAGCTGGCAAGTGTCCAAATCCACCAGAACTCTGAATGAGTTACGCTCACCAAAGTTTTTGCACAGACCTGTAGATTAGTCATGCTCTAAATGAATTGCCCATCTAGCACTACAGGCTCTACCTTTTCTAGTGAGAAAATGTGTGCGTGGTAGCCTGAATGGACAGAGTCAGACACTGAGTTGTTAAGTCCGTGGCAAGGGAGTATTTGGCACAATCTCAGGGCCAGCAGGGCTGCAATAGCTACCTGTGATCTGTTTCTGTTTCCTGCAACTGTTTCTACACTGCACCAGCAAGCACAGAGTCACATTCAAAAGGCTGGTGTACCTTGAAATGGTGATCAGAGGTTCAGCAGGCCTGCCTTAACCTAACACTTTTCTACCTTGCTGTCCCTGCATCATCATAAATGGTAATTTATCATGCCATGAACTCTTTGGCATTGTTTCTCTCAACAATTCTTTCATATACCCGGGCAGAAACATTTTGCACTTGCGCTTAAGGAGGCTGGGCAATTTGGTGCTTATTCACATATGTGTTTGCTTTCCTATCCACTCAGAGTGGGCTTGGAAGATACATCTGTCTCAAAATTTATATCACAATCCACCCTCTGATATCACAACATTCAATATTCTTCCCTTGGATCATAAAGTCTAGTCAGCCTCAGATGGGAAAAAAGCTTTGGGAGAAAAATATCAGACACAGTTTCTGTAGTGGAAAAGAAAGTTGAAAGGAAAGTTGATGGTGGTAAAAATACTGAAAAATACCCTGGGAAGGGAAGAAGTCTCGAGTGCCTGAAAAGTCAAAAATTTGTTATGAGAAGGAGGGAGAGAAAGATATTTGAGAAAAAATATATGAAATGCAAGAAGAGTCAATTATGGGATACTCATAAAGACAGAAAAAAAAGGAGGAATTATGGCTGAAAGGAATACATTTAGGGATGAATTTGTTTGGAAAGTGGAATTAGAACAAGGTTCCCCAATAGCATGCATTAAAAAATCAGGTAAAATAGCATCTTGAGTGGAACACCGTTCTGGACTCATACTATGCATAAAATGAAGGGTTGTTTTGGCTGTGGCGGAGGAGAGGCACAGACCCACATTCAGAAGATTGCTTGGTTATAGCCATACCACTGCTAAAAAGCCGTCTATAGAGGAAGTAAGGGCACCGCCTGCTCCTTCACCTCCATCCCCACAGCTGCTTCACAGACTGCCTTCAACAGCCTCTGAGGATGTGCTGTGGTGGGGTCTGGGGTGCTGGAGTGTGTGTGTGCACAGGGGATACCGACCACACTGGGACACTGCCCAACAGGGACAGGAAACTGGGCTGCTGCCTGAGGTGTCTGTACAGCTGGAGAATCAGGTGTCAGAGCAGGTCTCAAGGGAGAGCAGAAGCAAATTCACCATGGCTCCAGGGACAGGATGTTTGAATGTTAGCTTTAACTAACCAGCAGTTTCCTCCACACTTCTTCTGAGCATTGATTAAAATACTAATGAGGGTAGCATGAACTGTGAGAAAACAGACTGTGTGAAAAGCAAATGTGACTTGAGAAGAGTGCATCAAAGCAAAAAGCTGCACTGATAACCAATCACTCAGACAGGAATACTGTCTCCATAGAGCGTGAGCAGAATAGAAAATTCTATATGTAAAGTTAATTCTGGCTTCATGTCATATCACAAACACGCCTGTTGTCAGTAGTCACAAGTAGTGATAACGAGAGCTTAGATGGTTCTAGCATTTTAATGTCTCACTTTTGTATTTACCCGAACAGTGAAGTTTTATGCCAGTTACTAATCACTTCTTAGCCAGCAGCAGCAGACTCCTTATTCCCTGAAGTCTGTTCTCAGTTAATTGTACTCATGAGTATGGCAAATTTAGAATTATTATTCTTCAACAAATCCTTCCAACTCCCTGTCCAGGAAGCTGGTATGACAGCCAGACAATATAAGCTACATTATCACCTCACCTCACATACTGGTCTAATATTTTAATGCTGGTTTTTTTTAACTATTGGTAACTGACATCTGTCCTGCGAAAAGGTGGGATCAATAAAACATACATATGTATAAATAAATTAAAAAATAATCCTCTACAAAAGCAGAATGAAAATTGATGCTACAATCTACTTAGCACTTTGGTTTACAGGGTAGGCTTTATGAATCCACACAGACAGCACATTCCAGGAGAAGTTGTGCCCAAGCAGGGCAGCTAATGGTAATAACTGATTAACTCCATTTCTTTTGAAGGCAATACATTAGCTCTACATTTTGGAACTGGCTATTTCCATTAGCCATTGTTGTCATGGATTGTTCTTAATAGCCAGCCTGAAAAAAATTAGTTATCGGTTTCAAAGTGTGCCTTTGGGGCCAGATTCACAGTTGGAAGAGCTCTGCTGATTTTTTTGTAGGCTTATACTGCTTTGCTCTGGTGTTTACACGAAGTCTAAGTCTGATTTAAATGATCTGAAGGAAACGGTGGCAGTCATTACACCAGCAGAATTTTCTTTAGTGCTTTCAGTATTTTTCTGTCAGAGGTTAGATAACTTTGCCGCTTGACTGAGTTGTAAGAACGGGTTTTGCTTAATTTTTTTTTTTTTTGTGAAGATAAGTGACAGTGTCTTTTACATCTAAGGCAGAAAAACAGGTTTTAAGAGGCCAATTCTAACTCTTAGATAGGGTCTCCCAAGTGACAATCCCTCTGAATGTACTGACAGACCTCACAGCACTGCACTGTATCCCAGTACTTCTGCATTACCGCAGCTCGGATCCTCCTGCTTGCTGCTGAACAGTGGGAAAGACTCACTCACTGCAGGGCTTGAACAATAACACTGAAGTAGATGAAAAGATTCAACTGATGTCGGCAGACTTTGGCTCAGCACCTGCTCCCATTGCACACTGTGATAAAAGGTGTGAAGTTCGCGTTTGCTGGGCTTTATCTCAAGGAAAGATGCTTTTCCTGAAGGGTGTCACGAACAGTAGCTCTCAGTGTCAATAGTAAATGTGAGCTTGGAGACTTGCCTAGAAGTGATCAACTTTAAAAAGGTTCACTCAAATTGTAAATAATTCAACTCTAACCTCTTTTCACAAAGTCAGGAAGACAGGAGATGGTGGACAGCTCTGTATCAGAGAAGACTTCTGTTTCAAAGGCTCCTGTTCATAGATGAAACCCAAATAATGTAACCCCAAAAGTATGACTGCACCAACGTAAAAGAAAAAAATGGTCTGAAAAATGGTAGTAGCCATGGTTACACACACACACTCCCATCGCAACACAATGGTCCTGTCATCCACTGCATTGAAAAGCTGTTATATCCCCATATAATGCAAGTCTTGGAAGGAAAAACGAGAAGAGGCAAAACACTGCAGCTCTTTGAATCAACAAGGCACCCAGTGCCACTTGAAAACTCGAGAGTTTCAACTCTCTGCAGGAGGAGATTGACTGTTCTGCAGGTACACCCTCAATTTTAGAAACACATCTTGGGAAACACAACGAGTTAATTGCTTGCTTAAGCAACAATTTTGCAAGCTATTATAGGCAAGCAAACTGAGGAAGAAACCCCAGGATTGCCTTTTTCGTATCAGGTGACTCCACTAATGAGCAGCGCTAAACATTTCTATTTGAACTGTATAACGCCTAAAAGCTTTGACACGTGTCTGATATCATTGGCTTTTCATAGCTTTACATAATGAATCAGGGCATCTACAGAATATTTCAGAAATGCATGCTGCAACAACTCTCAGGTCTTGTACAGTTGTGGAGTATTTTTTAAAGTAATTTTCCCTAGACTTTCAACGAACACAGATGGGCACACTGCTACCCTCCAAAGCACGAGGTTTGCCTGAGTTGGTCCAGATCCTCCATAGACTGCATGGGTGGTTGGGAAATCCCAGATGGGCATGCTGCTGCCCAAGGGCAGCCAGTCCGGGTCTTTTTCTGTCCCTATTTTATCCCTGAGGGCCATGGCACAGCTGCAGTCTGGCCATCAGGAAACCAAGCTTTTACCAGACACATCCTCTTCTCAGCTGGGCCCTGCTGATGGCTCCCAGCCACAGGAATGCAGCTGTACGGATTTGGGACTCTGCCTGGCTCAGGGCTGGGTTTGGAGTATCTGTATATTTGCTTTTGCTGTATAGGGAAGCTTTAACCTTTTCTGTACTTCAGTTAACATTGGTGAAAACACAGATAAAAGAAGTTTCCTGCTTTCCCTGGTTGTTCTCAGTCAAAATACATGAAATCTTGGTTGTACTTTTCTCACAAAGCACAGACTGCTGACGGCATGGCTGAGCCAAGAAGAACATTTCAGTGGCATCCTGAAGTAAGCATGCAAACTTGTGTGAGGTATGAAGCTGTGAGGTTTTGCTCATGTGAAAAAGGCAGAAGGGACTGTTTTCCATGGACTGAGTCGCTGTCACCGGCATGAATCGTCTATTTAATTCAGCAGAGCTCAGCTCACTCAAGAGTCTTAATTGGGAAAGAAAATAATTGGCAAAACCCCCAAGTTTCACTGTCCTAGTCTGACAATAGCGCTGCATAATGCGGTCTGCGTGCAGAACAGCACAAATCACAAGTTTGGTCCTCGCTGTAATTCTCTGGAGTATAACATGGCATCAGGGTCCCAATTATACTTAGAGAGAGAAGTTTTCTGAATGGAATTAGAGAGGAAGCCCTAGAACAAGGCTAAGGGTATTTAGATTCTGCAGTTCAAGAAAAATGACATCTATCATATATGGCTCCTGGGAAAAGAGTTATTGATCAGAAAATGTGTTTTTCTAAAGCTTAGTCTCCCCATGACTCTGCTTATTTTTAAAACATAATCCACTCTTAGAGAGCATCTAGAAAGAAGGAAAGCCAACATCCTCACCAGCTAATCAGGATTTTTAATTCTGTGTTTGCTGCAGGTCAGGCAATTGATGGGATTTAAGTAATACGTTGACTTGTGTGCCTAAAGACATTAGGACAAAATCAGAAGTGGTGCAAACACAGATTCAGGGGAGCCAATGTTTTTACATTTTTAAAAATATAAGCCCACAAGAGGAATGCAATAGAAGGCACATAGAAAGGAAATAAACAAAAGAAACCCTCCTGGGGAACTGTAAGATAGTGTAAATTAAAATAATACTCCCTTCCCATCACCTACTCAAATCTAAACAATCTCATGGATAGTTTGTTGATTGTAACTACTTAGAGTCACTTACTTGCAGCAGTAATAAATAAATTATCTCTGAATTTGGGTCCATTTTGGATGAGAACATCTAAATGTTCTGTCAAAGTCTAAACTAGTTGCTGTAATACATTTCCCAATCAGTGCAGGGAAATGATCATCTCTGGCTGATGATTTATCACAACAGTGTGAAAAATCTACTTTAGAAACACTTTCTGGAGGTGCCTGCTTCTTCTAAGTGATGGCTAGCTGCCTCCCCATAGTAGCAGAGTCACAACAGGGTCCAATCTATAAATGGAGTTTCCTTTAGATGAAAAACTTTTACAAATAAAAATATGTTTTCATTCTAAACCAGAGAGAAAGGTCAAAGTGTCATCAGTTTTCACAGAATGGGAGCTGCAAGAAATTTTCAAGTGTATTTTCAAGTGCGAAATTTCCCCATTTCCATGTAAAGGTTTTGGTTATAGCTCATTGAAGGCTCTTTGCTGTGCGGATCGCAGCTGCCTGTGCTGGATGATGCCGTCTCAGTAAAACTCCATTTTTGGGGCATGTTTCAGCTCTAACTACTTCCACAAGCTGTGGCAATACTTCTGCATCTGCCATCCCTGTAAGCAGGAAATCACACCCTGTTATGAAGTATCATTATTTTTTGGAAGTGAGTGGGGCAGGACTTCCAGTGGTCTAAGTGTTTCCAACTCTAGAAACTGTTAAGTGCCAACCAAGAGGTTCTTCCTTTCCAGCTGCCCTGTAGCAGCAGTGAGGGGGCTCTGTGCAAAATCTTGACCTTGCTAATGACACTGCAATGCCAAGCAGAAATGCATTCTTTGCTTCTTTGGACTTTGAATAAACATATGTTACCCGGACTTTTGACCAATCCGTGGAGTTTTAATTCTGATTTTAATGCTTACCATTAATGACAAATATTTGTGTAAAAATATTATTGCAACAACAAAATTGAGACCTCCAAGGCTAACTCTTTTTCAAACTAGGTTTAAGCCTTAATGTGATTGAATTTTATGCTTTCTGTGTATTATTAAAGGTCTACAGCATAGAATTTCCAGCCAAAGATTCCCTATGTGACCTTACTTTTTAAATGAACTTCTGTACTGCTTAACCAAGAATGTGAATTAGCATTTTTGCTTTTTGTCCTAATCTGTATCCTATTTTATTCCCCTCACCCCATGTTTTTTGTATTACATAACTGTTTCTGTCGATGACAGGCAAAATAGGACAGGTCAGGAAGGAAGTGTATAATTCAAATATAACCCAATTTCACCAGTTAAAAGTGAGGCTGAAGTATAAAAGAATCCTAGAGAAAATATATTTCAAAAAAATTAATGAATTAGCTCCGATTTTATGGGTTACCCTAACATTTTAGGGCTAGAGCTGTCAGTACTCAATTTTTCAAGATAAATGAGAGTAAAATGTTACTTTTTTAACAACCATGACAAGGTTGTTACCAGCATATGAGGGATTGGCGGTCCGGACAACAGTTCAGCTGTGCTTGCGGACCTTTGGGATGTTATCCTGGCTGTTGGACATTGTTTAACTGGCATTCTCCATGCTATTCTGAAAAACAGTAAAAATGTAGTCTCCAAACTTCAGCTAACACCTCCTGAGTTATTCCCTCATGGAGACCATACATAGCCTCTGACTTCACAGGAGAGCTTTTTTAATGTTCCAGTGAAAATTAATAACGGAGGAAAAAAAGGTGAGATGAAGGTAAGGGCTGCCACTTTGAACTGACATCAGACCAACCAAGCTGGGAGACAGGGCTATGAGCATCACCCATCGTCCTTGCAGACACACTGGTGGGCCCCATGTGTGCCCAGTCTGTGTGCTTCCCCCTACAGAGCCCTGCAGGCGTCCACCATGGAGGTGAGCGTCTGGAAAGGCAGATGCCAGAGCACCCAGCCCAGAATGGGAAACTGTTGTGAAGCAGCTCTGGTGAAAAACAGGTGTTTTCCACAGGAAGAAGACACTTGGTATGAGAAACTTCATGAAAAAGAAAGAAGTGTTCCACATAAAATGGAGGTGAGACAGCCTGAAATAACTCACTGAAACACATTTGAAAAACCTGACGTATTGCCTTTGATGAGGACATCCTTCCCAAGCTACCAGGACATAAAGTTATGTGCGCAGACAGGGATGAAGAGTATTTAATAATTGTGCTAGAAAAAAAAATATAATAGTTTACAGCTTCCAGCTGCATGTCCTGTTTTATCCATTTTTACACAGTGAATGGATATAACAACAATGGAGCTGGCGCCATCTAACTCAGCTACCTGAGCGCCAAGTCCTCGTCCCATGACTAAGTAATGGGTGTTAAGCAATCACCTGAGTAGGGACAAAGTCCACATTCCCAGGTGTCATAGTAATTCTCTCTTTGGCCCTACATCTTTAACACTAAATGTATTATTTTGGAATTAAATTTCTACTGTAGATCTGGGGAATGCCTTAGATGACCCTGAGCTCGTCCTTTACTTTCAGCTACTTCGGATGGTCTTATAGGAGATATTACCTTTCCCTACCAAGCTTTTCTTCCATTATTATTCTTAGAACACAGCAACGGCAAAAGCACTAGCACTAGTTTCAATTATTTCAGACAGCATGAAACAGCTTTCATGGGACTGAGAAAGCCTTTACTCAGAATATCCTATAGTGTGGCCATTATGATGTTCTTTTGGGACATGAGGGAGTGGGTTGAATCCTATTAAGTAGAGGAGACAATTGAATGTGCCTTTCCTGCAACCTGGGTGAGTACTTTAATCATGACTTATTGGATAAAAGGTTAGGGGAGGATCACCATTGGCTTCTCCAGATGCATTTTGTGAGAAATGAATAATAGCTCCCTGTGTAGTAGAGTTTCAGTTTTGTGAGTCCCACTGGCACTAAAGTTGTAAGTACTGGAGGACAGCTTAAGCCCACCTTTGTTCCTAGCAGCTCCTGCTGGCCAGCTTAAGGAGCTCAGCACAGTTTGCAAATCTCATTATTTGGCAGTTACGTCTCCTGAAGCACTGTACTAAAACCAGCACCAAATGCAGGGCAGCGATCTAAAAATTTAGTCGCTGAACAACTAACTAGGAAGCCTGAGACTAAAGTCTCCAAAATTTTTGAGTTATGCATAATTTTCTGAGAAGCTGGTAACTTCAATATCCTACTTCAGTAGTATAAGTGATGTTCTGAAATAAAATGTGTAACACATGCTCTTTGGGATCTAATACTACTCTGCATTCTGTTCATTTTTCTGAGTACTGCCAGTGGATGCAATTCAGACAATTGAAAACACAGATTTTCCATTGCCATTACAACAAAAGACAACATTTTTGTTCTCAACTCTCTTTAGATATCGGTTTTCAGGAAAATCAAAATCATCTTCTTTACACAGACTTTTACTTCAGAGATTCTTTGATAGTAACTCAAAATACAATTTAATTTAATTTACCTGATCTTCATAACTTAAAGAATTTCAGATGGGCTTATGGGTCAGATGTACATATTTTATCATTATGTATTGCATAACTTGTAGGCATGTAAATAAACACAAAAGTGCAAAACTAACAGTACCAGACATACAGGTGCCTTTTTCTGTCTAGCCATATATTGTCACCATGCTATAATCATACAAATAGACAGAGTCAATCACACTATTAAACATACTGTATGTTCCAGTAATAAGACCAAACACTTACAATAGTCCAGTTATGGAGAAATGATTTTAAATATTTTGCTCCCAGTTTTGCTCAGAATTGCAGAGAAAACTCTGCAGACGCCAGGGTGTAACCATGGAATTCAGCCTTCTGTTTCTTAAAAGGTAGCAAAGACACATTTCCAAAGCTGCTCTTGCCCGATGTTTGAAATGCAATGGAATACATTGAGACATACTTTTTAAAAAATCTCATGCTTTCATCCAGCCCTAAAATGTATCTGACACGCACTGAAATGTCAGCAGCATTATATGAGATGACTTGATATCACAAGCCATGGTGCCATAAAAGTAAACAACCTTGGGACTGGGAACTAGAGCAGCATACATATCTGAAACTGCAGAATGTCCTTTAGCTGCTTACAGCTAGTTATTTTCTCTGCTGTCATAAAGATGTTCAGCCCAGATACAACCTCAACTTTTGAATTTACTGATTCTTTTATCTCTCCTACAGTTTTCTATATCAAGTTTCTTTATAAATTTAAGTTGCATGCAGCTATACTTGTTCCACTGGGAGTAAAGACAAAGGAGCCTGAAGTCAGACCATTAGTGTGAAGGGAGACTTGAGTGCTCAGCACCACTCTGTCACAGAACTCTGATGAGTGCAGAAAACTCACTCAGGAGGTTTCTGTTTGCAACTTATATGCAAGTGAAGCTACTGTGAGGTTTGTGAGGTGTTCAGCTAGTACAATAAAAGGGCCTTCTAAATATCATAAATCAAATTTTATTTCTAAATTGAGTCAGGATTTAATTTAGTTAACAATTTCATTGATGGATTATATGGTACAAAGCTGTCTATACTGGAAACTAAGAAAGCAAATGTTTTATAATAACCCCACTGGAAACATTGCACTGCCACTTTACATCTGTTTCCAAACCTATTGGTCAATTACTCATTGTCACACTGAAACAGCTCAACTAGCAATGGTAAATTAGTGTACATCTTGTCTCGTAATATCATAGCCATATTGGGAGACTGAAACATACGCATTGCATTTAGATATTTTTATCCTATGTATGTGCAGTCTTTTGATGAAAAGCATCTGAATATAGCCAGCAAGGTGTGACTCTTGAAAATGTTATTTTTCAACATTGAAAAAATGGTTTTGTTCTTCTATCAAGACTGCAGGAATATTCTGAATTTCATGCTCTATTTTCCCTGAAACTCTGTTAGAATGCTACATCATTCACATCTGTGGTTAGCAGACTTCAGATTCCCTCATCTACAGAAAGGACAAAGCAAAATATTTGTTTTACACAGAACCCTATGAAAACGGTATCTGTCACTTGCAAGAAATGGACAGATTTCAAAACTATATTCTTAAAAAAAAAGAGAAATCAATGACCAAAATTTCTTGCATAATTTGAATTAATCTCTCTCTATACATATCTTTGTATGTGTTTATATTTGCATACATAGACCCAACTGTAATTGTAATTATAAGCATAAACACATATATGACTTTACACGTCATTTTGGGAAGAATTCTTCTGTCCCAGCTTTCCTGTCTAAAAGTTTTATATTGAAATCTAATTTAGGCTTTTTGAAAAATGGAAGGAAGCAATCATTCCTGAAGGATGATCCCTTCCCACTGAAGAAAAGTACCCTAAAAAAGACCAGATGAAATCATTCTCTGGTTTACCCATTTTCTGCAAAAACTACAAAGAGTGCTATATATAACTTTAAGTCAACTTTCTTTAGATAACCAAAATGAAATCAATCTTATTCTTTGCCTTTCTCTAATTTCCCCTCAGGGTCAAACCTTCGGAGCTTCAAATGCTCAAAAGTGGGAACCTAGGCAGCATCAGGGTGGTTGAGGTCAGGACAGGTGCCCAGTGGTGAACAAGCTGGGCTTCCCCCAGGTGCCACACTCCATAGGAACATTTCTTCCTGATGGATCGGGATCTTTAGAGGGCAAAACATTCCAGCAGAAAATTTCTGATCAGTTCCAGTCTTCAACAGCACTGATTCTTTTTTTCGTTAATTGCAACGCATCCTAGATTGAGTAGATGTTTTGATTGAGCCTTATAGATGCTCTAAAGACCATAAACCAGCTGACCACAACCCTGAAATCTTCTCTGGCATCACAGTTAATAGAATTTCAGTATGGGTTGAAAACCTGGTTGACCAATGTTCCCAACCAAAATGATTCCCCAACTTGAGATGTCCGCGTGTAAAAAGCTTAGACTGTTCATTGGCTTTTCTAGCTGTGTTCAGATCTCACATCAGCATCAGCGGGACTGAGTGAGGATACTGAAAAAGGCAAAACTAAATGTAAAGCCACATAGCAAACATAGGAAGAAACAAGTGTTACAGTTAGACATCATATGAGCAAAGGAAGAAAGAAGTGATGCTGAATGTACACAGAAATTAATCCAGATAATCTATCCAAAAGACACATCAAGATGATTGTTTTAAGGGAAAGGAAAAACTGAGTCTCTAAAGAAAGACTCTAAGGGACAGAACTTTCCTCTGAATCAGCAGTTGTTTGCATGCTGATGACAGCTGCATTTATTGTTAATCACTATTGGTCCTAAGTTTAATATTTCTTAATCTCCTTGGCTGCCCTCTGGTTCCCTTTATTACTGTGCAAAATACATAACTAATGTTCCCAGATGAAAAAAAAAAGTGAGCTGAAATATTGATTTTTCAGTTTCCTGTTCCTCTAGTAAAAGGTAATGAGCAAAATTCATCACAGGAATAATTAGTAGAAATTATTCCTATTGTGTTGCGAAACCGAGTGACATTTCATTGTTTATCTGGAGGCTTAATGATGATTCCTGGTGATAATTACTGAGCTTTCAAAGTTATTGTTAATGTGCACCAGATTTCTCTGTTTATCCAAACCCAGAAAATATGTGGCCATATAAAAATATTTTAAATAGGTCTCAACAGTTGAGCTGTCCTGAATGGAAAAGCGGTTTTCATTTGTATATATATTTTTTTGTTGTCGTTTCCATCCCTCAAATCTTTCTCTTGAAAACTGGATGTAAGAATTAAAGCTGAGAGTTTACAAATGGGCCTTGATGATGTACATCACGAATAATGGTAATGAACAACCACAAGAACAGCGATAGCTAAAAAAAAAAATCAAATAGGAAATATTTAAATTCTCACTCACTTCTAAACTTTTTCTGATTTAGTCACACATATCTGCAGTACCAAAACTGTAACAGGTTAATCGTATTTCATGAGTACCTGTAGCAGAGATGGTGCAGAAATCCTTGAGACAGGACCGATGAAGCCAACAGTCAAACTGCCGCAGTGTGTTTAGTTCAGGTGCAATGCAATTCCCACGTGAATCTGACTGCTTTCAGGGCAGGGCTGCACTGTGCCCTGCAGATGTACAGGGCTGCCAACCACTACACATCTTAGGCACTTCTAAGGTCAAACGGTGAGAAGTTTAATTATCTAAATGTTGGAATCATGCTCCTGGAGGGACAATTACGGAGGCAAAATAGAGACCATTAAAAATCCACCTCTGCTGGACCCGCTCCAGGATCTCCACTCCTCCCCTGAACTGATGAGTGCAGAACTGGACACAGCACTCCAGATGTGGCCTCACCAGGGCTGAGTAGAGGGGTAGGATCACTTCCCCTGACCTGCTGGCAACGCTCTTCCTAATGCACCCCAGGATACCCCTGGCCTGCAAAGCCAGAAGGACACTGCTGGCTCATGGACAGCTCGTTGTCCACCAGGACCCCCAGGTCCTTCTCAGAGCTGTTTTCCAGCAGGTCAGTCCCCTGCATGTCCTGGTGCATGGGGTTATTCCTCCTCAGGTGCAGGACCCTGCATTTGCCTTTTCTGAATTTCAGACAGTTCCTCACTGCCAATCCCTCCAGCCTGTCAAGGTCCCTCTGAATGGCTGCACAGCACTCTGGGGCATTGGCCACTCCTCCCGTCTTGGTGTCATCAGTGAACTTGCTGAGGAGCCATCTGCCCCTTCACTCAAGTAATAATGAACAAGTTAAACAGTTCTGGGCCCGGTATTGAACCTCGGGGGACACAGCTAGTGACAGGCCTCCAACTAGACCCTGTGCCACTGGTTACAACTCTCTGGGATCTGCCACCCAGCCAGTTCTCAGTCCACCTCACCACTCACTCACCCAGTCCACACTTCCTGAGTTTGCCTATGGAAGGCAATGAGTTTGCCTGTGGAGGGATGTTGTGAGAGACAGTGTTGAAAACCTTGCTGAAGTTCAGGTAAACAAAATCCACTGCTCTTCCCTCATCCATCCAGGTAGTTGTTTCACTGTAGAAGACGGTCAGGTAGGTCAAGCATGATTTACCATTAGTGGTACCGTGCTGACTTCTCCTGATCACCTTCTTGTCATCCATGTGGATAGAGATGGCCTCCAGAATGAGGTGCTCCGTCAGTTTTCTGGGCATTGAGGTGAGGCTGACTGGGTGGTAGTTCCATGAAGTCATCCTTTTTTTCCCTTTTTGAAGACTGGGGTGAATTTTGCTTTCTCCCAGTCCTCAGATATTTGTCATGATTGTGTCTGGCCTCGCTATGGTGTCCGCCAACTCTCTCAGCACTCATGGATGTATCCCATCAGGGCCCACGGTACAGGTAAATCACATCAGTTAAATTTATTGCAAGAACATCACATTCTTCATCGGTGCCAGTAAAAGAGCTTGTTCTAGGGACAGTCCTGTATGAACTATGCGTCCAAATACTGGGATCGAGGAAAGTTCTAATCACACTTTTTCGAAATCTGCATCCAGTGGACATATTTGCTGTCTACACAGAGTATGGCAAGTGATACGGTACAGCACACAAGCAGTCAATAAACTGAGACCAGGCTTTGAACTTTCGAATAAAATTTTTGAACTATTTTAGTTTGAATTTTAGAATTTAAGACAGCACAATGACATTTTGATGTGCCTAACTTCACAGACACAGCTAGATGTTTATCATTAGAGGGAAGGCACACCAGTTATGGGGATCCTGAAATAGATCTGTTTATGTTCCTGTTTATGCATTATTCAGATCCCAAAACCCGTTTTAGCAGAAAATTAACACCAAGTTGAAAAATCATTAAAGAGAACGTCTAGCACTAGGAACTGGGACTGTCACCTGACTGTCTGAAGGGACACAGGTCCCTGGTTAAAATCAATACCTCTTAAACACTCATCTGTTCATTTCTGAAATAATTCATATTCTCTGCATCCATGGATTGGTGACCGTGCTCATCAGGAGGAAGCACCAGCAAACTTCTTGACGAAGCCAAAAGTTGGATATCCTCATATCTCATTTTAGACAAGCTTCCTGCTTCGAGTCTCCATTTAAGAGCACATGAGCTGGCAGCTGTGGTTGTACTAAAAACGTTCAAACAAGTACAAAGAAATTCACTCACACAGAGATCCAACAGCATCCTTGCTCTAAACAATCATATGAATTAAAATAAACTGTAATTACTAAAAAACAATGCAATAAGGGCAGGTACTAGCTCTTTCATTGACCTCTCAAGCCATTCAAGCATACTGAACTTGACTCACGTGCTCAGGAGTTTACCATTAGCTATAACATCACCTCCCTTACTTCTAATTTTCATTTGATGTGTCTTAAAATGAGACATAAAGATAAGAGCTGCTTTAAAGCCAGTAATTGTTTCTTGATGTTAGGCTTGCTATCAAATTAGCCTCAAACAGAAAACTTCGATGAGATTTACCCAACTCTTAAGGCTATTAGTTGAAACATGAAATAGATTTATTTTGCCTATTACATTAACCTTCTCCGTTACATTCAGTGGTTTCTTACATAGGGCAAAGTAAAGGCAACTTGATATTTAAACATGGCAAAAATGAGTATAAGACATCTTGTTATAAGCCACATGCTACTGTAATAACAAGTTGACAAAGACTTCTTAAAGATGTTCAGTGCTAGAAACAAAATGGAATATTTGCAACAGCATCATAGTGGAAAATGAATTTGATGGCACTGAGAGAGCAAATGTAATTAGTAATAAGCAGGATTTATTTGGAAAGTTTATGAGATATATGACCTGCAATGCAAAGATATGTGAACAGAAAAGAAATGCTCTTGCGACTGTAAGGCAGGGCAGAATTAAATTAATTTGTTCTGCCCATTTATCTAAGGCTTTTATAATTAGATTGATGTATTAATATCAAGGAGGAAAGCTTCTATCTTGAATGTGGAAGAATTCCCATAACTAGAGAAGGGAGCTGGTAACCCTGTCATTATTTACAGGGAATTATTTCATAAAAATAGAATGCTAATTTAAATACATACTGCTTTTGCACAAAAAAAACCCTAAGAGCAGAATACGAACAATAATTTCAAGCATGCTAAAGCTGTAGGTGTTTTGATAGGATAAAGCACCTGCTCTTCACCAGCAAAAAGTGTATCTTGAATTTCAGTACAGGATCCATATAGCTGCTGTCCTTGTATTTCTATCAGAAAGATATCTCCATACAGATATGTAAATTCATGAATCCAAAACGTATTTAGAGTTGATTTCTTATGTGTACAAAAGACATCCTTGAAATGTCAGCTCCTCCACCTTCTATTTCTGTTTCCACAAACAATCTCTCAAAAAATCCACTGATCCAATAACATAGGTCAAAACAGAAAACTGCAGGTTAATTTCATTTTTTTGAGTACCTAGACAGAACTTTTTTTCTCCTTATGAAAAATATCTGAAAGGAAATATTGCTTGTGAACAAATGTGCTCTAACCTTTGCATCTAGAGGGAGGGGACTCCAATTTTGGCTAGACTGATGCAGGGGAGGTAGTTGCCCTAGTGATGCCAGGCAGACGTGTGAATATGTGCCCCCCAAGCTCCTCTGCCCCCTGCACCACTCAACATGCACACACACACGGACAGCCACAAAGCCGATGCGCTGAGCACCACCTGCGGGTGAGGGCACAAGCGGCAGGGGCAGCTGCTAAACCAGATGAAGTGCTGCTCTCCGGGTGTCCTGGTGAGAAGGGAGACTTGCAGAGTTCTGCACATCAGATTCAGGCCAGAAGCCACCAGCTGGACCATGTCGCTCCATGATATCAGCAACACGGGAGCCAAAATACATTCAGAAAAAGCATCTTCTACTCCACCATCAGCCTATTCATGCAGAAGCTGAGTACCAAGAGGGAAAAGCACTCTCTTTGACAGGAAAAGAGTTTTTTCTCGTTTTCTCAAGCATCACTCAGAGACAGTGTTTCTAAGGTTTCTGAGTATGATGAAGGTTATTGGTACTCGCTGTACCATTTGCAATTACCAAATGTCACTATTCAGAATTTTTCCCATGTTCCCCTTTCCTTGCTGCAGTCTATGATTAACACATGGTGTTTTGAGAGAATACCCAGCCTACACTTACTGTTTTGCTTTCATATTTTTCTCCTTGTTTATCTTGTTGTATTCCTGAAATTGCTTTGCTATTTGGGGACTTAGAAAAATCTGGTTCTATGGAGGTATTTTAAAAACAGCTTAACTGGGCTTCCTGGCCCTCTGACAGACAGAGTGAACTCAGACTCAATGTGTTTTCCAGTGACTCACTGCTGGCATTCCAGTGGTTATCTTAAAATATCAATAAGGTTGTGGGATCGTGTCCTCCCAGCTGACCTGCCAGCAGGCTTGTGCTGGGAACATGCGGCAGCAATTTTGCCATCAGGGTTGTAATGCCATTCCTTAAAATAAGCTCCTAGAGATCTAAACGAATGCTGCAGTGCTTTGGGTGCCCTTAGCACACACCTTACACCATCAGTGCTAATAGGTCCCATTTGTAAACCCATGTCAGCATTCACATACAAGAAACATACATTAAGGTGAGGAAAGAAGAAAAGGATCTCGCTGACAACGGCACAGCTTAGAATTGTGTCAGAGCTCTGAAACTAGGAAAAACAACACGAATGTTCAGTCACATTTTCAAACAATCTGCTTTTGACCTTGTTTAACTTTGCATGAACATTTGGAAAAAAAATAACACCATATTTTACTATTATCAATATTCATGTAAAGCAAGTACTAAGTTTTTATGCTCAAATATTTATAGAAAGTGGATTTTATGTTTGTTTTCTATAAACATTAGTATCAGAGTCCTGGTTGTTTAGATTAGTGCTGCACTATCAAGAATGAGAAACAATGCCATGTGTCTTGTGCAACCATCACAGTTAAACAATACAGACAATACTCCAAAAGAGATCTATAGAGCAAATGAATCATAGAAAAACAGAATGAATCTGCAGAAATAGTCAACTCATATAGGCTTTCTGTCAATGGAGAAAAAAGCAAAATGTATCAGATTCAATTTAAGTATGAATTATTCAGCCAACTCTTTTTGCAGACTTGCCTTTCAGCATTATTATTTTTCACATTAGACTATACTAACTCACTTTGTGCAAGTTAGGAAGCATCTGATCTATTATTTTTATAAATTATTTTAACACAGTGATAGTGCTGAGGGCTTCCGTTCTTGTGTTACTAGTTAAGAAAAATACTTCTCCTGCTGAGGCAGTAAAGAAAGCCAAGTAAATATGAGATGACAGGAACATTATTGTCTCCATTTTACTGAAGGTAAAAGAAAATCTTTTAAAAAACAACCATTGCCGTGTTTTAGATAGCATGGTGGTAGATCTAAAGATCTAACCAAGTCTCCTACTCCTAATTACTAATAAGATGCATATAGACAGATTTCATGTTCCTATATATATATATATATATATGTTTTACAGTAATTTTTAAAGATCCATTTAATCTTTTCCACAGAAGCTTCTTGAAATCACAGGCATTGAATAAAATTCCTCAAAATGATGCTGCTTCCTCTAGAGGTCACACTTTTTAGTTGAGGAGTAACTTCCATGTTGCCTCATCAGCAGCTTCATTGAGATTCTGTTAAAAATCTCCTTTTGAACAGTGTTGTCACAGGTTAAAAACCATCATCACATGATAGTGTTGGCACAGGCACTTTATCTCAGCTAGATGGTTATGACTTTGGACAGTATTTCCCACAAGATGTTTCTTGTTCCACTTTTGCACTATCCCCAAATCATGTTCAATTTCAACTTTTCGAAAGCAGGGTTATTTTTAAATCTTAACTTCATACTGATGGCAAAGCCTACATATTCAATGAAGGATCTTAAAATCTCACTATATAGCCTTGTTGACCCTTTATTGCTAAGACCATTCTTGTCAAGATTCAGGAAGAAGCAGTGACTGGCCCCCTGGATCTATTTGACTTTTACAGTCTGGGACAGCATTTCTAACCGGGGAGGGGAGTTATTCTGGTAGCAGATCAGAATCCCAATTTACAAGGACCGTGCTGCAGTCAATTGCCTTCTCACACCAGTGAATTCTGTTGTGTTTGCATAGTGCTTATTTTTAGCTGCTGTCATTGAAGTTATTACTAGAGACAACATAGGTTCAAAAAGTCCCTTGCAGTTAAGCAAAAAATAAAGGTTTCCTGGGATTCCCTGCACTAGTTTTGCATTTCATTTTTTTCCCAGGTATTAGTGCATTCTCAATCAATCATCCCCAATTAGTCCTGCTGGTATCACACGCTTGTAAAAGTCACACTTCTCATCTCAAACTTCCACAGTCCCTATATCTTTGTAAATTCTGACTTTTAAAGAAAGGGTGTTTTTTACGTGTAACCCAGTTCTCATTAGGGAGTTCATTTTATTTTAATGGACTTCACATTTCCCAAATAAGCTTCCTAATTTCCACCCATAATTAGTATATTATCCAAGTAACAGATCGCTCTACTTAAAACTGTTATTATGCAGGCTGCTGAAATGCAGAAAGATTGGTAGCCATTGCTGAAAGCTGCCTGACAAGAACAAAAATGGGGGGCAGTAAATAATATGGAGACTCAGTCAAATATACAGCATTAAATATTCACTGAGCAAATTGACCACTATTCAACAAATACCTCATTTACCCACAATTAAACAAAGTGAGAATTAATAATTTTTCCATTGTGTTTGAAAACATAATTGGAGAGCCATGGCTGCTGCATCAGCTGCTCAGCTATCAGGGTGAGAAGGTGAAATGAAGTTGCTGGGCATGGCCGGAGGCAGCACTGACCTGTATGTGGGACTGTGCTCTCCCCCAAGTCTGCTGCACAGAGTTAGGTACATGCCATTTCCACCCAGGCTTATCAGGAAAACATGAATTAAACCTCTCAGCATCCCCTCCCCTGCCTGGGCATGATACTGCTACTCCCATGTACGTCCCTGAGGAGCAGTGGTTGCTGTGGCTGCTGTGACCACCAGGGCACAGTGGCCCCTGGCCCCTGCACTGTGACCGTCTTCACTGCTGCTGCCAGCCCTGCCGGCTCAGGGGTAAGTTTGCCCTCCAATTCCAACCCCTTCCCCGTGTCTTTGCTTGTGGACACGTGGTGCCCCTTTTTCCCTGTTTGTTTTTCCTCTGCAATCTTTTCAAGACTTCAGTGCTAAGCAGTGGTTGCTTTTAGTCACAAAATGCATTAGCGGCTCCGTACAGATCATAGTGGAAATGATTTTGTAGCAAATGACAGTCATGAGGGAGGCATAAGGAATTATTTTTGGGAAATAACTGTCATAAGGGAGTCACTTGTGCTATCGCTCAAATGTTTTTAGTACTCAGGAGCAGGCAATATGAGGTAAAAGCTTTTTTTTCATTGGATGCAATACTAGGAGGGACATAAACAACTACTGAATATATTAAGGCAGGTCATCTATCCTTCTCTCACTATGTACTAACTACGGTGTTGTACATGCCAATTAATGTAATCAGTTCACATGAAGACTGAGCTCCTACACCACTGAAGCCTTTGAGAGGAACATCCATAACATGTAAGGTTACCTGCTATCTACTCCAGAAGGAAGATGAAGAAAGCCTTGGGGTGGGCAAGGGAAGGGGGGTTGAGGGGCAGGGGGTTGGGTGGGGGAGGAATGCCACGGAGAAGCACTTCCCACTGTCAAACAGTGCTGCTGCTGAAACACCCCAAATGCAAGCTCAGTATTGAAAATACCCCGTACTTTGGGACTTCCCAGCCCTGCTATGTTCCCAAAACCTTAGAAGTACCCACATCTGCTCCCTAGTTGTTTTAAAGGAAGGCCTGAGATGTGCTGTGGTGCTTGCATGAAGGAACTGACTTTACAGGACACGCAGAGCTTCAGAGCTCCCTGTAAATGTGGAGCCAAGGGCCACCCATGTTCTGAGAGAGGGCCATGGAGTGCTGGGGTCTGAGCTCACAGCCGGGCTGAGGGATGGCAAAGGGGCATTTCCACCCTGCTGGCATGGGACCAGCCTTCAGAGAGCCCTCTGCTACAGCACTCAAGCCTGGCAGGGAGAACCTTTTATCAAAGGGAACAGGTGCTGTTTCAAAGATAAATGGCTTTGAGAAGCAGGACTCTCTTTTGCAGTCAGTAGACATTTAGTGCAACTCTATAAGATGCTACTTCTTTCCATGGGTTGCATTTTGAAGGAAAATGTAAAAACAGTTTCCTCCTGAAATGGGTACCTGTTTGGTATTCCCTAAGCAACTGTGGAGTCCTTTTCACAGGAGATATTGCTTAGAAAAGATTTATGAAATGTGGCAGGGCAACATCAAGGCCTTAGAACCATTAATTTAAAATGCCTTTCCCCTTCATCCTCCCGTGTAAATTGCTGAGCAATCATGATTTCTTCTTACCTTCTGCTCTCAGTGATACAGCTCATGTCATGCCAGGATCACAGTTCCATGACATTAATTATACACAGCCAAGATACACTTTTTATTTTGTGCCCCAAATGGAAAATAGTGCAAAGGAGCACAGGAGACACTGGCTGTGCTTAGGGAATTTCATTTCAGCTCTGTACCTTTTTAAAAGAAAAAGAAAAAAACCTATGGCTTGACAGATCTTTCATTTTTAAAGTAGTAAAGGGGTCACTGCTACATTCAGAGCTGCTTACTGTGGAATGGCTTGAAATACAGAATAATAATATCAGGAGAAAATTTCTTGGGCCTGCTTACTTTTGTGTAAGTGAAGGTAGATGACACGGCCAAGATAACAATCTGACCCTAACCTACCACCCTCAGTGCAGTAAAATAGAACCATGCAACTCAGGTGTAACAGAGCCAGAACATCAGGTCAGCGAGTCTGTCTCTTCCTAAGGCAGGACTGTGGCATCTGGTACATCCTGCAGAGTGAACAACTTGCATCCTTTTAACTACAAATTTATATCATCCGGCTTTACCTGTACAGCTGCAAAAATTATCACAATGCATTAGTTTAAATTAAACATGTTGTGTAGAAAGAGACCTTTACAGAGCCAAATTCAGACACTCGCCCAGAGCAGGATGGATGTGGCATGGAGAGCAGCTGACTGTGCACACAGGCACAGGACTGTGTATGCACTTTCTCTCTCCAGCAATGATCTCTCCAGCCCAAGAGCAGCACCTCCTGAGAAGTCTTCACTGGATCAACATTGGAGCAGTTTTTAAGATCTACTGTGGTCCCTGAGACAGCTTTGCCTAGGATACAGCTTACAAGGAGGTATGGGTACTCATCCAAATACCTTGAGGATGCTAGGTGGGGGAAAGCCCCCAGCAAAGCAGAGGAAAGCAACTTAAACATCAGATACCACAAAGCAGCTACACCTCATCTGCAGCCCCACGGGTTCACAGAAAGACCAGCACCAGCGAGGCCCCGCTGCTCCCACACAGACAACAGGAACTGGCAAAAAGAAAACAGTAACCTGAGATGTTCCCAGAGTACAGGCTGCAAGCTCACACAGCTTGGCATATCCTCAAGCACAACCTCATCTCTGATGGTGATTTTCCATGTCAGTGCTGGGGAGCTACACAGAGCTGTGTAGCATCCTTTGCTCTGCAGGTGGTACGAATGGAGAATGAAATATTTTTACTTCAACAGCCATGACAATCTAGATAACACCATACTACTTTTTCCCTGAATTCCTCTTTCAGTCCTGCCAACAAATATCCCAGGCTACTCCGTCTGACAAATGAGGAGTGCTGCTTGCAGGCAGAACTAGATGAGGCTTTAAAAAATAAAAAGAAATTACGGACTTCTGTGCTTCCTAAAAATCTATTTAGACTGTTTTGAAGGAACATTGGTAACTTTTAATCACCTTTCGTACAAATATCTTCCAATTAGTTTTTCAGTATTTATGGATCTTCTTAAGCTTTTGCCTTCCTTTAACACTTTGAGCTTAATGAAACTCATCTGTGATTGATCTATGCAAGCAGATTTAGCATGGTGTTTTATGAATCTGACATTTCCACACACATGAAATCCCAGGCACTGAAAATACAGTGATTTATTGGCAATCTATATTGTATAAAAGAATAACAGGGAGGAATATAATGGCATAAGAAGGAATCACACATAGCCAAGACCTGATCTATTGAAATATCTATTGAAATTTCTTAAAACGTGTAAGTAGCCCATTCTAATAGATCATCAGAACCAGTCACGGATTTCTTTTATTAGACGGTTTTTCCTACCTTGCTGTTACATGTGCCTTTAAAGTTTGCTACTAAAAAAAAATTCTTTTTTTTTTTCCCTGAAAAAAATTGAGATAATTTTCCTTAGAAAAGTTGGTTTGAGGCTCCTAGGTGTGCCCAGAAGTCACACCCACAGACTTTTGTCAGACAACTCGGCTGCTGCCAGCTCTGGCTGTGACCAGGGTCTCCATGACCCCAAAAGAGCCCGGATGGGAGCTGAGGAGAGGGACATGAAGGCCATCAGCACAGGAGCACAGGAGGAGGAGGCGAAATCCTGCAGGCCTGGGACTGGGACAAACCGAGCAGTGCGACCTCACCCTGTCCTCAGGAGAGGCTGCAAATCCCAGACACAATTCAGGCCTGGAGACAGCAACTGCTACAGGGAAGGGCTATAATCTATGGCAGAGAAAAGATTCAACTGCAGAGTAATCAGCCTTACCTGTTTTACCTGTGCCTGTGTACTTTATCTCTCAATGAGGCAATATTCAAAAACCTTCAACTTTTCAAGAGCAACCAGTTATTCTCTGCAATAACACAAGAACAACCAAACTTGATATCTAATGAAAACAACAAATGCTAATAATGGTGTTGTTATGCCAGTTTATCTATGTTAGGCTTTTACTGCCTCCTTTATTCCTAGATTATATTAGGGGTTATTTATTGGCCATTCCTATTCTTTCTTGTTACAATACACACGATAAAATTGTCCATGTATGGGAAAAAAATTAAGAGTTTGCACACTATTTACCTCACATACACCATTAGACCCTGAGATGTTTAATGAACTGAAGGATGTCAAACCAGAAAGTAAATTTCCCAGTTCCTCAACTAGCACTTGTTTTTTCTGCTGTGTTTTTATTTTCAAAGCTCAAAGCAGCAATGATTAGCTCCCTTGCCTTGCTGCGTGTGCTTGGGCACCCCTAATGTAACAAGTCACAGACATTCAGACTGTCACTGATCACACTAGAGAATGGCATTTAGACTGCTTGGAAGAAAAAGTACTACCTGTTCTTCAACTTTGAGTAGACCTGTTCCTATAGAATATAAAACAGGAGCATGAAGTCGTAAACCAAACAGAAGAACCACTGACTACTGAAGAGCAGCTACCTTACAAAAATCCCCAGGCTGACTCTGCTGGGGATACTGTCTAGTCCATTGCATCCTGAAAATTTCAGAAAGAAAGACCAACTAACTACTTTAGAGAGCTCATATAAAAAGAAGGATGGAGACCAGAACCAACAACCACAAGGATTTCACGGTATTTTGAGAACTCAGAATAAATTAATAGCTTTGAGTGCAAAAGAAGTAACCACAGTAATTTGTCACCTGCTCTCTTCACATAACTGTAGGCATAACACTGTAACCATAGAGAACCTATCCAGTTCCTACCTACAGTCCAACACTTGCAATTACATTTCTTTGTATTGGGAGCATATTTTCAGTTAAAAATCTAGCACTTCTCTGAGGAACCAGCACTTATCTTGCTTCTTTAAAAGTGCTAAAAGTACTTATTTAAAGTTTGAATTTCACAAGCCACAGCTTCCAGGTATTGGCTTACTTTGTGCAGTTTGTTAGATTAAAAAGCCTTCCATTATCCATTAAAAAGGTTAATCTACCTGTGTTCTTATGTTTGTGTGGCAGAAAAGGAGAGTTTTATCTTCAGACCGAGATAATAGTGCTATTTAAAAAATATAGGTAACATAGAAAAGCAGAAAAGAGTATTCAGAACATTTGTCCAAGATTCCCTTCATAAACAGTTGGTAACATAGCACAAATGTTTTTCATGGACTGAGCATGATACTATTATGAAAACCTTTCTTTTTTGCATGTATTCTCTAAGAGAAGTAAAAGACACGCAATTTTCCCCGAGACAATGCAGAACAAAGAAAGGCACTCTTAACTGTGGTAGGACTTGCAAAAATGCTCTCCACTCATCATCCTAAGATGAAACACTGGCTTATTGTAATTAAAAAGCATATTCTCATTTAAAAACCCTATTGCAATGCTATTAACTCACAGATTTCTTTCATACAAATATGTGAAATGTTTATTAATGCATAATACTGACAATTTTTGCTTTGGTGTCAAGGTTCAGTATCGAATACAAACTTCAAAAAGAAGCATGCAAATCACAGTCATTGCTGTATTAATCCTTTGCAGCCAGGTTTCACAAAATAATAAACCTCATTAATGTGTTGAGGCAATAGGAAGCCACATTTTACATGCTGTCTCCAAAACATGTTACTGAACAACAGGAGAAAATAACCACAAGTGCATGATACCTATTGCCATCTAAAAATGTTCTGTAGAGACTCACTGTTCCTTTTTTTTGTACGCCTGTTGTATTCTTTGTACACTTATCTTTTGCAAAATCTAACTTACTGTACTGGACTTTTAACCTCCTCGGTGACCAAATGCAAGGTTGTGATTTCTCATTGTCTTTGCCATGTCTAAGTAAAGCAAATGCCTAAATCTGCTGTCTTTCTCATGAAACATGTCACTGCTTTCACAATCAGCCTTGGGGCAGTCGTGGCAGCCCACACCCTAGGGGACAGCAGATGAAAGCTGTGCATGTCCCCACAGCTCCCCATGCCCGCGTGGCCAGCGTGGCTGAGGGCAGGTGCCACTGGGGTGCTTTGGTGGCTGGGGTCCCTGGAGCCAGCACACCACCCAGAAAGGCATGACAGGTTTCTTCTGCCAGCACTTGAGTGAGAAAAGAGTAGTTTTTCCCTATGCCCTGACCCCAAGAACACCTGCATGTCTTAGCGAGTTCTACCTTCTCAATATTGCAAACTCAAATGCAGCTCCCCATTTCTGAGATTCCTTACAGGTCTAGGATGGGAGTAACTTCAGCTGCAAGTGAGGGAAATCTACAAGGAAAGCACAACTTCAAGGCAATGTTTTTTACTTTGATCTTGCACGTCCTCTCCTCAGACTCCGGGTAAAACAATTGAATTTGCTTTTTATCCTGCAGCGAGTTCGGGAGCTCTCCCAGGTCCATGCACAGAGGGGGGTGGTCAGTAGCACACACCAGCAGCATCTGGCTCTGCACCATGTCACCAAAGCCCACGTGGCTAAGTGTTAGCAGCAACACAGCACTCTGGTGACAACAACTGCTGTCCCTGGAGCTACCTCCCAAACAGCCACCAAGCGAGGGAGCCGAACTGTCTCTGCAACTGATGTTGCAGCCTCCTCCTGCAACATCAATTTGTATTCACTTCTGTGATGCACTTAGGTTGTAATTAAACCTGCACCTCTAAATGAGTACATTCAACTATATGCTCTGATGTTTTTGGAGTTAATAAGCTGAAGCCATTTCAACAGCATATGCCTTATACAGGCTCGGTTGTCAGGGGTGACCACAGTCCTCAAAAGACAAGAAAAAAGAACAAGTAAGCCCCTCTTTTAGGTATATCTGCTTCTTTTCCTTCTTCCAGCTGCAACTAGAGGCCTGGTTTCATGCCACATTTGACAGCATGAAAGGAGTGCTACAGGGAAGGCCACAAAATACTGCCAATACTTCAAATCTGTTCCATCATGTATAGTAAATATGACTGAGACACAGCAACTGTTAGCAGTTAAAATAAGGTGCCTACCTGCTTGCTCTGTACTAGGAGCTCATGAACCACTGATTGTTGCCCAGGCTGAGTTTGGTCTCTTAACTTTAGCATGTAGATTTTACATGGACATGATTACAGAAGACGTGGGAGATACCCATGACAGATGCTCTACTTCAGACTTCTGATTGGAAGAGAGCAAGTTTTTAATGAGAGGATTTTCCAGCTAAGAAGAGCAGCTTCATGCTCAAACAAGTAACGAGAAGTTAAAAACTTGGAAATAAAGCTGTGACAGTGCACCTTTATGGCCTAAACAAATTAATTCAATTCACTTTTCTTTCTAGTAATCTAAATTACCTGTCCTTCCTGTGTATCTGAGACAAAGACATACACTCAGAGCTTCCAGATTACACAAAAAAAGTCTTTGAGAGCACAGAGGACAGCATCCAGATTTCTCATTTGTTGCCTTTTTCAAATTGCCCACTTGACCAAAGTGGAATGCACCCGGCAGCAGCCACACTGCTGCAGAGAGAGATCCCTCTCAGCTCCCTTTGGCTGACAGGAGCTCGGATTTGGGAGAGCCCCTGCTGACATGACCAGGAAGTGCTGAAGTATGTAGGCATTCCGATGACACACAGTGTGGATATTTTTCTGAGGAAGTTTGCAGCAGCCCAAATCCAGATATTCTGCATCATTCTCAAGCTACTGGATCAGCAGTGCTCTCTGCAGTGAAAAGCACTGGGAGAAGGCGATGAGGAGAGTTATTGCAGAGAGCTAGCCAGAAGGACTGTGACCTCCTGCTACAAAAATCAAATCTGGAGCAGCATATCCATTCTCCTCTTGACACCACCCATGTATTTTCAGGAGGTTTGCTGTATCCCAAGAGACAGCAAAGAGGGACAAGCTGGGAAACATCCACCAATACCTTCCACCTGTGAGATTTCCACACTTGGCATCTCCTGTTATTCCTTCACAACCACCTCTTCTCAATGCAGTTGCAAAGCCCTCTGAACCACAACCTGGAGGACAGCCAGGTTGCTGAAGGAAAGCCCCTCTGTGCAAGCAGTTAACTATGTCTTGCATAAAAAAGTAGTTTTAATGTGGTTCCATCTGACTTTTTTGGGTTATTGTTCAGATAGGTATTCAAGATCTAACAAATTGTCATCCTTTGCATTAATAGGCATTTATATTACAATTAAATGCAGATGGCAAGCGCCTGCAGGCTGGTTTCTTTGTCTACATTTGCCATTCCACTATGGCTTTGTAAATCATTGCTTTCAAACAGCTGGAGAAACAAAGCATTGAAGAAGTGTCTTCTGAAGATGGGGTACTTACTTTCCTGAATGAGCTGATTTTTACAAGGACAGAAGAAATATATTTTTAAAGAATCCTGCACAATTTCACCCAAGAAGAGTCAGAGAGAGGATACTGTACTCAGCAAAAGCAAAATCAGTAAAGTGAATAAGGTGCATGTACTTGGGCAGATTCTGTTGACAACTTTGCACACAGAACAAACCCCATTACCCCAGGTGGCACAAAGCGGGAGCAGCAGCATTCCCCAAGCAAGCAGCATAAGGGAAACTGGGTAACCTCGAGTGAGCCTGAAGTCTGAATCTGGAGCAATGCTCCAGACTCCATGGGAAATTGTAGGTTTGCTGAAAGAACAAAATGTGAAATCCAGAAGCCCGAAGTAGGCAGAAAGGCAGAGGAGATTATCAAAATAACATCTCTTCATTGTTTTATCACAGAGGGAGTCTGGGCAATCCTGTGCTGCACCTGCAGCTGAAGAGCAGCAACTGCCACACATTCCCACTGCACAAATTTCCAGCTTTTCATCCCTTTATCTGTCTCAAATATGTGATGATACTAGGTATTTTCAGCCAGTTGAAAGTTTACCTTTACTAGCAGAACAGATGTTATATGCTCATCAATTTAAATTACTAGATACCTAAGGAAGAAATATAGTCATCCATAGTGTCTAAAAGCGGCTGAGTTATTTACCATATTGCTAGGTGAAACATGTTGCTGTCCTCCCCATCTCTTTATTACCTGTGCAAAAGTTCCTGATAAATTAGTTGTGGTACAATGGCAGAACATAAATATTTCAGCTAGGAATGCTTAAACTGGAAAAACCTGTCTGTAAATTCCCTCACATGTGGGAGCTACTCCCTAAAAATTTGTCGTTAAATCTCAGCATGTAGATAGTATAGGTCATATAGCTAGTTAGATGCAAATATTCCCAAGAGCCAGAACATTGCTGATGACCACCAAACGCTCCTGATGCTTTTAATCCCCTTTGCTACTCACAGGGGTGCTACCTCTGTGATCCTCACCTTCTTCAGTGATTTATTACCCTGAAATCTTCCATCAGGTTTGATTGAAAGTCTGCAGCCCTCCAAAGCTTGGTTTGTAATAAATTTATCACATTTCTGGAATGGTAAGTTATACAGCAAAAAGTTTTATTCTTCGGGGTTGGTTCTGGGGGCATTTTTGTTAGAAATTAAAAAAAAAAAGTTAAAGATTTCTTTCAACAAGACTGAGACAGTATTTTGATTCCCCATTTTCATTTCTAAGCTCATTCTCACCTACTACTTTGGAATTACTGTTATTAGAAGACTGCCTGGCACTGCTCACTGAGCTCAGA
The DNA here is from genome assembly GCA_013398855.1 of Mohoua ochrocephala. NCBI lineage: Eukaryota > Metazoa > Chordata > Aves > Passeriformes > Acanthizidae > Mohoua > Mohoua ochrocephala. Next base: position 499,071 of record VZTA01014012.1, on the reverse strand, counting down.
GGCTCATTTATGGCTATTAGCCCAGGAAAGGTGCATTGAAAAGTGTGGCATTCATCAAATGCAATTTGTCCATCTTAGTTCTTTATTCTTTCCCTACAAATGCTCTGAGTAACTCTGATTTTTCTCACAATTTTCTCTGAATCACTAATTATTACATTTGACTTCCATTAATATGAGCAGCTAATATTATTGGAAACGGTCTGTCAATAGGGCAAGACCATCTAATTTTATATATCTCATATTTGTATGTTTCCCAAATATAGGTGTACATAACTGTAGCTAGTTAGTGTTTAGTGCCAGGTACCAGAGTTCCAGCTCTGAAATATGTACATATGTGTGTATATATATATATACATACACATATATATATATTTGCATTTTGCTGCAAGGACCCAGTTCTGCAAAGCATTTAAACACCTGCCTTGGACCTTTGGTGTTCTCCTAGCTACAGCCTAATTCTGTGTGGTTTTTCTCCAGACATGTTTTCTAGATGCTAAGGCAATGGGAATAATGTCAAATTGGGATGCTGAGAAATTGGTAGCAAACCCACTCTCGGACTGAAAATGTAATCTGAGCTTCATAGAAACCCTCCTGCAAGATGGTTTTCTCTGTTCCCACTGCCTCAGATCTCACTGCACCAACACTACATCGAAGCTCTGTTTTCCCACGGTAGGAAACATCCATCAGTAAGTGGAATAGTGCACAAAGAGGCAACTTCCATCACTCTAGCACCACGTCGAGATTTAGACGCCATTGACAACAACAAAATGCTCCAAATTCCTATGCTCTTGTGAACATAGAGGGATGCAAACAGTGTCCTTGGAAACACCAGCTTCACAAGAATGGGTTCCGTAGATCAGTGCAACTTATCCTCATCATTCTGAGCTGATGGAAAATTATAGGTGTATTTCAAACACGCAAGCTTTTCACTAAAAGTATCAGAACAAAACCACAGAAGTTTCATATTGGAAATGCTTCCTTCAAGTAATGAAGAGGTGAAGTTTAGCTGCCTGGTGACTCCTGGTGTAGCCTAGCGCAATGACTTCTGTGAGGACCAGGCACACCATCTCCACAAGATAGAGACAATGCCACATGGGATACAATGAGCTGGCCAAGAATCCCACCTGGAGGCAAGACTACAGACGGGGTACAGCTGAAAAACAGTGTTTCTCAGGATAATAATTTCTAAACTGAGCAATCTCATAAGATAATTTAGAGTGTGAGGACGAAAAGGTTGGAATGTTTTACTTTTTTCACCCAAAAGTCATCAACCCCAAAAGAAAGTTAATTCCAGTGGCTGCTGGGGACAGGCATTAGCCTGGAAGTGGTTCTTTCCACAAGAAATAACCTGATAATCAAAGAATCCCATTTCCTGTCCCTTCTTCTCCATGTGTCTATGAGCTATATGAAAACGGAAGTAAAACATGCCCTCACATCTCGTTCATTCTGTGTTTTCAGACAATCTTTCTCTATGGAAATAATGACAGTGTTGTATTGTGGAAGGAGAGGCAGATGTCAAGGCAAAAGCATTACTGTTCTCATCAATTATATTACAACACTGGATATTAAGAAATCTCTTTTCGGTCATTGTATTTCCATTACTAAATACTGATACAAATTATTTTCTTTGTTTTCCTTGGGCAGGTGAGATACACCATAAAGATTTTTAAACTAAAGTGAGTTCTCCATTATGGACTGCCTAAAAGTATGGAATGTAAAAATTGATACATTTAAAAAAACCTTACTAGAAGTGTAAAGCATAGTAAGAAAGTGTGTCATTAGAGAAAAAAAGAATGCAATTTAACCGATAACCTGTTCCTTAAATTCTTCTTTTTAAGAAAGTAAGACACTACCATTGACTAAATTCAGGTTAATAAAAGAATTGTTTGCTCATTCTTTACTGACAAGGTTTGATTGATGTTCTGAGAGACACAATTCACCATCTGAATTTTCTGCCCAGGATTATATTGCCAATAGGTCCCTCTAGCAGGAGGCATAGTTTTTGTTTGTATTCCCCCAAGCTGTTTAAAATTATAAACATATGGTGAAAACATATAACAATATTATGTCAAACCAAACTGGAATGTGAGTTTGTAACAGAATCTACTCTAAAATAATCTAAACAATCTCTGTGACTTCAGTCTGACTTAAGTAGCTTTTGGACTTGCCTTTCCCTTTTATAAATGAGATCCAGTGAATAAAGAGGCAATATATGCCAAGTTCCCCATACAGACACTGACATGCTGCCAAATGCTGCCCAAAGCAAAGTAAGCTGCCTTCCATGGAAATTCACCCACACAAAATAGAATTATGTTTGTTTTACTTTCCCTGAAACTGCCATACAATCCTTCTGTTTAATTTGAGAAGACAGGAATAACTTTGTAGCATAACCCATGCAATAAAGGAAACAGCTTCTGTTGGGAGTCCTTCATATTGTAGAGGTAGTTTACACAATAAAAGCAGCTGACTTTCTGGGGAAAAAAAAAAAAAAAGGCAAACAAGTGAAATCTGCCTGATGTAGTGGCTCAGCAGAGGGGAGCACAGACTCTACTGAATTATCAGCATCACGGTTGACTTACCAAGCCACTGTCTAGATTTGGGAAGCAAAGCAGTGGCTAGCACAGGCAGAGATCCATTATCCACTGATGCATCTGCTGTGCTCCATCAGAGCTGGAGACTCAGCACCATCCATGGCCACAAGCACCTCTGAAGAACAGTGACTTCCATATATGCCCTAGCTGTTTCCCTCAGGATAGCAAATATAAGGCTTTTCATTTTAGATTAACAACAGGCTATTAGGGCCTTGGGGAAAAAAACCCCAACATTAGCAGAAAAATAAAGTACAAAACTTTAATGCAGAAATGGACTGGGAGCAGACAAATGCTACTGTTGCCTGGTTGACCAGCACTGAGAGTGGCCACCAAGCAACACAGCCGCTGAACATCACAGACATGGGACCAGCAGCTTACAGACCTTGCTGAGGTCTCTGCCTGCAAAGAAGCTGGGGGATGAGGGCGGAACAGTGTGGCTTATGGTGAGCCGAAAGCTCTGTCCTGACCAACTGCTGCCACACAACCACACTGATGCAGGCAACTTCCTCCAAGGTGGTCCTCATGTCAGCCTCTGCCCCAGCTGATCCTGAAGTACTGCTCTGGACCCTGGGACAATGGAGGAGAGAGGAAAAGGGTCTGTGGCTGTAGTGTGCGATGCAGGAGTGTGCAGACAATGTGTGTGTTCAAAAGAGAAAAAAGCACAGGAATCCCCTCTGCTCTCTGTCCTCCAGTCAATCTACAAACAAGGGTGAAAGACAAAGGAAATTTTCTAAGATTTGGCTCTTCTTATGGACGTTTTGCAAAATGAATTGCAGAGATACTTTTATCTGCCTTTGCAAGTGAACAGCAAGGCCTTTACAGTTTTGCTGGGGTTTTTTTCATTTTTCTTTTCTTCAGCTGTACCTGCACACAGTAGCATTAGCAGAGATGCTGCTGGTCTAGCAGCAGAAATGTTGCTGCTTAACCTCTGCCTGCCCTGTCTCCACACAGGAAGGCATGCTGAAGAGACTGATAACTGAACTGCCTGCCTCTTGGCCTCCCCATCCTACAGCACCATGGAGACCAGGTGCATGGAGGTTACTGAACAGTAGGAAAGATATTTTTGTCGTCTAACTTGAAGCATTTTCTCACCTTCCTCTTCACACAGAAATAGCAGCAGGTAGAAGAAGAGCATTTGTCAAAATGAGGGTAAAACTTGTTAGGGACTTGAGTGCCTTTTATATGCCAAATTCGATACCCTGTGACAGATATAAAACACTACAGATTAGCATTTTAAATCCAGGAATCACTTTCTGCACAACTGAAAACTTAGCTACACCATACAGTATCTTGCAAGCTCTCAGGCATTCCGTAGCAACTTGATATGTTCAAAATGTGGTGCAGAAGGGCCACACTCTGCAGATGGACCCAGCTATTACAGTTTGTTAACCTGCAAATTAGTTTCAACCTGTGAAAGAAAATCTTCAAGATATACCCTCTATTAATTCAACGAGAATTTTTGCACCCTTTTCTTTCATGATAGTTTGCCCAGTTTTATTTACTGTGCAGAATTTAACCTAGTGGACAGAGTTATTTTCAATTATTTTATTGCTGTATTTTTCAAAGATGGTTTGGAATGTACCAAAGCTAGCATTCATCTGAGATTACTGGAACAAATGTTTCTGTGTTTTATAGCACAGATGTGAGATAATATTCTTCAAACGCAGTTTCCTAAAATTAGGGTTCTGGTTTTTATGTACCTTTGCTTTCCAGGGTTTCACAACCTCTGTAATGAATGGGTTTGCAATGACTTGGAAAGTCAAACCAGTTTTGTTTAATTTTCTTAATAGTTACTTTTGACTCTAACCTTAGGTAAAAGCTGTGAACATGCTGTCTCCCAGAAAATGTCTGAGATTTTCAAAGATGTTCAGGGTTATCTTAAACCTACACCACGGTTTAGTGAAAACATTAAGTCCACATTGATTTCCACAGTTATGGATAAACCGACACTGAGCACTTGAGAGAATCCCATCTTCATCACTTATAGCTTGTAACTCTGACTTTAACCCCATTATTGAAATGGAAAATAAAGCTTCTCCCAGAAATTTTAAGACTGGACATGCACAACTCTATTTCAAACTAACAGATTAAGTGGCTGAATCAGAGACACAGAGAACAGCACAAGTGGCAGCATGTGTAGTGCCTGAGAATGCAGGGTGAGTACCTCAAACTATTGAAGACTCTCTTGGGGAGCTCAGAGGGCCATGAGCCATAGGATGTGCAGGGGCCTGGGGATCATCAGGCACCCTTTGTTTCAGAGCATGAAGCCACGCCTTTTCTGCTGCTGCTCTACTGAGTGCCAGGTTGCACTTGCCTTTCTGGAGTAAAGCTTATAAATTCCAGCTTGTGAAGGCTGTTTTGGTGCTGCCCCATCCATCATTATTTCCATGATTTATAAGTGGCTGTCAGTGATAGGGGCAGTGTGCTATGAGGAGCTCTGTTCCATGGACAGGACCTTGTCAGCGAGAGCAATAGCTTCCTCCTGATGGTTCTTTCATTTAACCAGATTTCCACCACCATCTACATCCTAAATTAACACTTGTTTCCCAGGACTGCTCACTACACCACATCATAGCTCCTATTGGCTAGGGCATTTTATCAGTGCAGCTGAAAATAGACTTCAAATGTGAAAAATTACACATGATAAATTATGTAATTTCATCATTTGATGCCAAACTTTCCCACAGTAGAATAAGTCCCAAGGAAAAAAACAAAAAACAAAAACCAAAACACCCCAGCATGAAATAAGATGCTCAAGGTGTCCCTGCTCATTGCAGGGGGGTGTAACTTGATCACCTCTCAAGGTCCCTTCCAACCCAAACTATTCTATGATTCTATAATATGCTAATTGAAATGACAGAGATTATCAACTTCCTCTTAGTTCATACCAAGTTTTCCTATTAAAACATAAAGATCATGGGAGACCAACACATAGTGTAATTACATTACATTAAATGATTCAACAGATTAAGGTAAAAATGTTTTGGATTTGATAGTATTTGGTTTGGTTTCATATTTTGGCTGGAAGTAAATAAGTTCTCTTAATGTTTCTGACATAACCGTTTTAAGCAAATACGTTGTAAAAAAATCCTTGATGACACAAATTAAGGGATATCCCATGAAAGTCACAAGTCATGTTGCAAAGCCACACTGAAATTTATCTGAATGGATGCTTTTTATATGAAAGAGAAAAATTACTGGATTCTACATTCACAGTGAAGAAGAAAACCAAAAGCATCTCATCACAGGATAACTGAGTTAAATTGGAAAAAAAACAGCTTTCAAAACACAGGAAAAACTCAATTACTTCTTATTTTTTCTCCCTCAGTGCTGTTACACTTCTAATCTATCCTGTGTTTTTTCTTGTTTGGAACATTTTTAAGGCAGTATCTGGCATACCTGTAGATGGAAAACATTTAATTTGTAAAGTGAAAAATCCAGCCTTGATATAATTGAACCTAGCAGCAGAAGTTGATGTAATTCCCAGTGAAGACAAATGGAGTACAACCCTGGGCTTATTCTGGTGCTTTAGGCTCTACTCCTCACCACTTCCAGCAGCACACAGAGCCCAGCAGGACCCATCTCTCCCATGGCCCAGCCCTGACTTCTGCATGCAGACAACGGTGTCAGATGTGCTGACAGAAACCTTCCTCCAGCCTCTGTGTTGGCCAACGCAACATGAGGTTTTCTAAAATAAATAAGCTCTTCTACTATAATTTTATGTGTATTTTCACACATCAAAATATCATTGCCCTCTTGACCTCTGTGGCATATCATAAATGTAAGTTTTGCCCTTTAAGCAACCCTTTACCGTTTTTCTTCTCTTCCCTTTCTGTACTCCCTCGTCAGTTTAGCAGGGACTTGATTTACCTTCTCTTTTCCATTCAATATTTGTCTTTCTTCCCACTTCGCAAGTGTCACAGCATCTACAGTTCATTGTATTTGATCAAGTTAGATCACATATACATAGCGAAGTCCCTGAAACACACAGGCACTGCAAGATGAATTAAGGAGGTCACACAAGCTCTTAAAATCACATTTTATGAAACCAGCAGAAAAGCCAGTGGTAATAAAAGGCAGTCAAACCACAGATTCTGCAGAAAGTGACTGCTATGAGGCAGCAGGCTGACCACAGTTTATTGCCTGCCAGCTAAACAAAATGGGATGCAACTTATTATTTGCTGGCTTTTCCGCCAGTCTGATAAGATGCAATTCACATTTCAAGTGGTGAGGCTGTGATCTCCTTCAACTGTAGCATTCCCTTTGCACTCCCTGAATCTGTCCCTCTCTGCCTCACTCCAAACACTCACGTGCTAATGGGAAAATGTTGAGGGCCAATTCCCATATGGGTATCTAGAAACTTGCTACTGATGTTGAGAATAACACTGTTTTCGGCAAATTACCAGATCCTTTCCCTACACCTGGAAAAAATTGAGGAGTGTTATCTCATCTCTGACTTGTTCTAATTAATGCCAGAAAGTAAAATCTTTTTTCCGAGTTCAGAGAACAGGGAACCAGCAAGTGCCCCAGCTTACAAATGTGTCAAAACCAAACCCACATTTCTGGCAGAAAGTCCTGCCCTGGGGGCGGAGGTTGCTTCCCACGGTGACTGCAGCACCTGCTCTGTCTGGAGTATGCGAACAGCAAATGTGAACATTTCCTGAGATTGAGTTCAAGCTCCAGACATCCCGAAGTAAACCCAAGTCACTGCACTTTGTGCGAGAAAGAAGGATAGGTAGGGTTTATACAGGTGTAAAAGCAGATTGTTAGGAGCAATTCATCCCTGGTACAATTATTGTGCAGCAGCTGGAAAGAGAGGCGGTGTCCATTTATGTCCACTTGTGCTTGTGTTTGCAAAGTGGGGCAAGTGCAGGAAGCTGGACTTGCTTCTCCTCAGCCCTAAGCAGGCAAAGGTTTGGAAGTCCAAAAGCTGCAAGTCCTCAAAGTACCAGGGGACCTCAGAGGACACAGGACCTCTGGGGCTGGAGAGTCTTGCTTCCCTGCCTCTACACCACCACAGCTCTTCTGCAGGAGACGGAGTGGGGCCAGACTGTGGCCGGCCAGACATACTTAACTTACTGTTGAATTAGCATTAAAACAGTTGTCACAACCAAAAAACAACGGGGTTTGAGCCCAAAAGACCAAAATTTCTTTGCATAAAAATGAATACTCAGCAACAACAAACACCACACTCACATTTAACGGGAAGTTTACCCTATATTCAAAGATCAAACTGTATACCAAAATTCCATACACTCAGAAATGCTCGACAAAATGTAACTGTTCCCCCAAGGCACAAATCAGAATTCCCAAATGTAATAAAATGAGCCAAGATGGAATTGACAGCTACTCATGGAGACCGCAATCCTTCTCACAAAATTCAGCACAGAGAGGAAATTTAGCTCTTAGGAATAGGTGCTATTTATCATTTGTTTGTAGTTCCCCAGCTGATCAACTCCCAGCTGCACACCAACTAAACATCAGGGGATTAACTCAGCTTTGATATGGAGTAATCAGTCTATTTGGTCTTTGAGCTGCCTCTCACATGCCTCTCACATAATCACAATTCCTTAGAAACACATGGTATTATTTCACTATTGCACCAACAAACTCTAAAAATGGTAGTTAAGCCAAACATTGGATGGACTGTGAAAAAATCCTCTTGAATAACAAACTGTACTCTATTTGGTAAGGAACTGACTAAAAACTGTTTAATAGCATCCTATTAGAGACCACAGGGATGTCTAGCATCACTAGTCATACATATAATGATACCTTAATGTGCTGCTCTCAACACAAAGAAATTTCTTAGGCTGAATTGCCACAGACTGAAAGAGGCAACATTGCTATGCACTGCTTGTATGACGGAGAATTAGCCCAGCCAGTGGGAAAATATCCTGGTTTCCTGGTGTTCATCTGCTCTCACTGACACACTGGCTGGTTTTCCAGAAGGTCAAATGCTTCAGCCGGAGTTGTATTTGAAATACATTCCCTACTGTGATAATGTAATATATTCACAGTGATTTAGAGGGATTGCAAACACAGAACTTCAGTTCTCTGCCATTTACAGGTGACACCAACTTGCATGGGATGAAAATATCAGCTACGTATCAGCAGTCAGTGCAGGTTTACAAAACTTCGGGCCACTGCATGTAGTTTGACTCTGGTTGTACATTTATACACATGGAGATCCCAACCAGGCACCTTATGGCTCCATCCTCTGACACCAGGACAGACACTTCAGTTTAGCTCCTGACACATCACAGTAAACCCATGGCCATAGTACCCAATCATAGTCTCCAATGCCAGTGAAAAACAAAAGAGCCACAGAGGCCAAAGAACAATCCCATTTGGATTTCTTCCATGTGTAAGTACCAGCTGCTGCAGCAGGGAGGTATTAGGATTTTCTGCAGAAAAATAGCTGCTAAAATGTCTCTTGCTTCCCATTCTGGATTTGTACCTGTAAATACAGGCTTGGGTTTTATTTGTTTACTTGCTTTTGTATATGTGCTGCTACTCTGTCATGCACTGACAGTCTTGCTCAAAAAGTTAATTAAATGTTTAATATATATTACAGCTACCTTCCATTAATATTCATTTGTAAAAGCCTGGGTCAACTCACGCATTAAGTTCAGATACGTATAATTTGTTCTTAATGTATGCTCATTATTTGCTATGAAAATATGAAAGAGATTTCTACACAAGCCTTTTATTCGGTATCATTTCATGCATAGCCAAACAGGCAGTACAAATAGCACCGGTTCTATTTTTGAATCTCTGCATCACGAGGGTTAGGGTTCCAGGCACACGCGTTGCCACAATGCAATCCGAAAGCCCGCACAGCAGCGGATCACTCGAAAGCAAACATCTCATCGTGAGCTGTCAAATGTGTGCCAAGCGTGGCTTCAAAAGTGATTCCTGAGGCGAGATGACTCCCGTCTTTGTACTTCTTACTTCCAACTCAGTAATATTTTGTTGAACAATGATAAATATTAAACATGTTAATTAATATTTTGCCATAAAATTGCAGGCAGTTATTTAAAGATTAAAATAATTTAGTAATTATAATAATTTAACAATTTAAAGTATATATAATTGCTATTTTGAGAACCAGACAGAAACATTATTCCAGGGAAGAAAAGTATTTCTTCTCACCTATCTTATGCTCTATCTGAATTCAATAACTCCCTAGCAGTGAACATTGGCTAACAGTCCTTAGCCAAGAATAAATCAATGAATCTCCTTAATTAACTAGTAATGCCCATGATAAGTTAAGGCTTCCAGATTTGCATATTTTAGACAGCGACAGCCAAAGATTAATGTTCTTGTCCTTACCAGCAGCCTCATTCAGAAAAAGAGCAAGGTGCGTGCTGAACTGAATTTCTCCATCTCCTCACTCACTTCACTACTACTAGGTGGTCAAAGCAGTCCCACCATAATTTTTCAGACCAAAATTGCAGAGTTCTTGAGTCTTCTGCTTTTATAGAACAAACAACAAGCACATAACATGAATGATGGACCCAGAAGCAGTATTCTTCTTATATGAATTCCAAGTTTCCATCCTTGCCAAGCAAGTTCAGGATAATCAATACACAAAGCTTAGTGTGTGTGATTTTAGTTATTACTTTGGACAGCAAAGATACAAAAATGAAGAGTGCATTAGTCAGCAATTATTTTTTTTTTTCAAAAGAGAAAGGGCTGTTGATTTTTAATTTTGGATAAGAATAATTTTATGGTCTGAACATACCAACCCTTCCCTTTGCACCTGTCTGAAGTGTTAATTTAAAAAAAAATCACTTTGGTAGGTGCAGAAATAACAAGTTTCAAACTGTCAGTTAAAAGGATCATAAAAACCCCTTAGAAATTAAGAAGATAGCTACAAATACTTCTTAGAACTTCTTTTTACCTATCAGTAAATTCAGGGGTCATAGAGGTACCACAATGACATTCTTGAATTTTAAACCCCTTCTTGTCTGGAAGACAAGAGTGACTGAAATAGCTCTCTCCAGCTGAATTTCCCAAGCAGACGAAAACCCAAACATCTTTTCTAGCAGTTGTTTCTGAACTTTTGTGAATCCTTTACACACATTTTGGTTTTTTTTTTTTTACTCCTGAATGTATAAAAACTCACTAGGTAGGCAAAATTAATTCAGAATAGAAGGATATCTTTCTATTTTAAGTAATAAGGAGGTACCGCACACACTAATGTCTTCTTAAAGGGTGATGCTCCCGGTTTTTTTATTTAGGGTATGGGTCTAGAAGATGGCCCACAAGATGAGTGAATGCCCAGCAGCTCTCCCAAAATTACTTCAGGCTGAAGTGGCTAAACTGGGACATACTCATGTGTTGACAAGGTTACTGGGAGACCATGGCCTGTTTCAGGCTACACCTAACATAGCACATAGGGTGAGATGTGGAAGGGTGTTTGTGAGAGAATCCAAAGTTGGCTGGAGGGGAATAGGATGTTCCACGGTCTCTTCTCTCTGCACTGTAAAAATCTCGCTTCCTACTGCAGGAGCTTTTTTCCAGCTGCCTTGTTTGCTCTGTGATTACATGTGTGAGCAACCAGAATTTATGAGTTCACACAGGTCAAGTGAAAGGCTAAAATTTTTCATACCAAGAAAATGACAGAAGAGGGAGTCAAGTGAAAGGTCAAGTCAAAGGCTGAGAGAAGTTAAATACAGATGAGTCAATAGCTCACATGTGGACATATCCCAACAACGAAATGCTTCTACACTGTAATATCCTCACTAAATTTTTCGGTTCCCTGACTGAAACATTTTAGACCCATTAACATGATTCCTCTAATAGTGCAGACATGCTTTTTATGCAGAGATGCCTCTGGAGATACGATAACTGGAGGAATATTCCTCTCTGTCAGGAGAGCTGTCAGAGGAAATTACTCTAATACATGTGCACAGAGCTCCTCCAGAAGAGGAAGGCTGCTCCCTTATGGGGAGATGAATGGAACCTCAAGGATGTTGGAGGCTTTGGTTATTCCCTTTTGTTTCTTGCTTGAAGCACTTTTAAATCATGTTAGGAGATTTTAAGCACTAGAAGTAAATGAGAGCTTCCATTTACTTTTCTGGTAATTTAATGTTTGGCAAACTGGAAAATATACAGATTAATAGATCTGCCAGGCTCAGAAACATCTGGTTTTGCAAATTAATGAGTCTGCATGAAAAAGAGGAAAAACTGCAATGCCATGACAAGCTTTTCTTCCCTAACAGGTTACATACACGTTAGCTGAGCGTCCTGTCCTTCCTCTCCAGTGGGGGTTTAGGAGCTCAGCAATGCAAATAAGAGGATTTTTATTGACATCAGTGATTTCTGTGGTCTTTGAATAGATGCTAAGGATTGTACCCTGCTCTAGTGAACTGCTAGGGGAACTTTCCATTGATTTTAATGACAGTTCAGTCATTCCACAGCTAAAAAGGAGGTTAAAAAATATATGGGAAGCAGAAATTCTCTGAGAGAAGGTGTGATGCATAACTCTGGATGAATAAATTGTCCTGATGCTGCCCCAAGCAGATCCAAACAGCTTTAGAAAATTCTGTTTCTTTTGAAGTTAAGACAGAAACAGTCCACCAATGCCTTTTATATTTTGAGTTTGCAACAAATGCCTGGAATAGGGGCGAGCAAGATCCAGAAAGGCTGTAATTGTTTTCCTGCTGAACTTTCACAGGTGGACTGATAAAGGCTAGTACAGAGGAAACTGGAAGGACCCTGGAAAATAACATCGTTGTGAAGAACTGCAGACCTGCCATGTCTCTTACACAAATGCACTTTCCTCGTGCTGGTGGGATGCTGATTTCCATCCCACCTCTGGGTCACTAGCTCCTCTGTCTCATATATTTTCAGGGTAGCTGCCTCTCAGTCTGTGGCCAGCTCTGCCAGGCATGCAGGGCAGCAGCTGCTGGTTGCACTGAGGCAGGAGCTCCAAGGGGTGCCCAGCCCAGACGTGTGTTCCCACCGTGGCCCTGCTGTACAAGTTGTCTCTGCCGTCACTTAATCCACTGCCACACAGTTAAGCACAAAGAGAACAAGGGTAAAAAGCCTGAGGCTGGATCAAACCCGGGACCTTCCCTTTCCAAGACTCAGTGTGACTGCAGCAGGCATCCCTGAGAAGGCTAGTTCTGTCACTGCAGGGAAGGTGCAAGAGGAGCACTATATGGGCCTCAGACTGGCAAAGAGGGACAATTTGCAACCTGTTGTCATCCTCTAAAACACTTAATAAGATGCTTTTGCGTATGATACAGATGTTTTTTCATCACAGACAGTACATGTCTCCAACTATTCTTTGGAATTGTTGGCATGTTTAAATATTTATTTTAAACTAATATGACATTTCAATGAGATAAACAGAGCATTTATCTCATTAACAGACAAGAGGACAGTTACTCAAGCACCTCCCAGAGCTATTGAAAGTTCAAGGTCTGTAAAGTGATCCTCTTCTGCTCGTAAGCTTACAGATGGTGGACAGTCAGTGGTTTGCCTCTCTGGGAGCAGGAGCAGGTCTGGTCTGCTCACATCCCAGCACCTCCTGTTAAATTTCCAAACTACCAGAAATATTGGGAAAGATTACTCTGCTTATCACCAGTGACCGAAAATTACTTTTAGAAACAGAGAATGTCTTTAGTGACCTCGTAGGAAAAAAGAGATAAATCTGATGGGTGGGTTAAGCCTGCACTGTGCAGAGATAGCCTAAGGCAGTGTCTGCACTTTATCAGCCTCCACTGACTCAGTATGTTTATTCTTTTTATCTTTTTGTTTTATAGTAGCTGAAGTATTTGTTTATAACAGCAGCATTTTTATATCAAAATGTTAATTTCCATACATAGGATCTGAGCTTAAAATTACATAAAGAAGGGAGAAAGCACCCTGAGAAAGACAAGCACGAGGGATACATGGAGGTCAACAGATTGCAATTGTACCATGATTAACCATGTCCAAGGTGTCCAGGACAGCAAAGTAAGGCCTCTGTGCCCACACAGACAAATGACTACAGGAGCAAGGTGAAGGTATGATACCCGCATTTTATGATCCAAACGGAAAACAAGCCAGACTGAATTTTAGAGATATAAAGGGAGATGCAACAACATAATTCAAAACCCAAGAAAAATAAACTTTATTGGGTCACATAAATATTGAAGCAGATTGATTGCTGGGGAACTAGAATATTAACAAGCCAAGCAAGTTCACTGTCTGCTCTAAACAGACACAATGGCAGGTCAGCATGCAAATTCTTTCTATTATTTACACAGTCCCAGACAGTTATAGGATACTGCATACTGCACAGAATATTAGCAAAGTCATGGTCATGCAGAAAAAATGAAGAAAAAAGACTCTCTAGATTTTAACTCTGGTTGAAACCTTCAGAGTAGACCTGAGAAGTGACAACAGAGCATTTTCAGTTCGACACAACGTGACCACACATGCTCCAGCTCACCGCCCAAGTTAGTTTGTGTTCAAAGTCTTTACACTAGCTAATTATCCCATTAGGAACCCACGGAGGAGTGAATGATGGAATAATGACTCCAAGATTTAGGCTACGCAGTGGGAGAATGGGTAACTGAAAAGCAGCAATCAAAACCTCCAAAAAATCAACAGAACCATCAGGCCTTTGTTGGGACTTTTTTTCTTCAGCTATTGGCTATTTCTGGTACCGTGCAATTTTCAAAAAACAGTGCAAAGAAAAAAACATTGTAGCCACATTCCTAGAAAGTTCAAAGAGCTTAGAAGAATTAGAACATGAGAAGCAATTTCATGTGAGACTGGGTATCAGTCTTGGACTGAATCAATGAATTAGTAACAATCCCATGTGGTTTTTTCTTGTGTCTTATGAACACAGCTCTGTATATCTTAATAGTCTGAGACTTTCCAGTGACTAAAAGTCATTAATAAAGGAAGAATAGCATAGATTTTTTCTTGTGCTTATTAAAGCTACTACCAGCATTTCCATTCTGGCAGGTGAGAAAACGTTGAAAGATAAATAATTAAATTAATCCATTAATTTATGTATTATGTACAGGAGGTAGCATTATAATGGCATTCACATTTCCCACCAGGATAGAGTCTCTACAGTTTACATTGCAAGTACACATTTTTTCCTTGCAGTCATAATTTATCTCAAGACTTCTGCCTTCTGACTAATGGGGACAGAATCCTTATTCCCTTCCCTGCTGTCACCACTCAGCCTTGGAAGGACTGGAACTGCTCTGCTATCCTCACTGCCCAAATAATCCAGCTGTTTACCCAGATCTCATATTCTTATGGTACACATGGGAAAGGCCCTTACATGAGACTCAAAGTGCTTTAAACCCTGCTCAGCTTGCACAGTGCTGCTGTAGCTCAAGCTAGATCATGGTAACTTTGAAGCAAACCAAAAGCAAATGCCAAAAAAGCCTGAAGACAAGAAAACACCCCTCCTACTCCTTTTAAATTATTCAGGAAATAAATCTCAAAATAATTTTCCTTTTCTTCCTGGAAACCCTGAGATCCTTTTTTACATCTATTTACTAAAAGTGACCTAAAAAGCTGGGCAATGTGTTTATAGGATGATATCACCATCATTCCTTTCAAGTATGGTGCTTGGCGACCCTTCTGGACCAGACTCCTCTTGTACAGTTACCTGTGATGGACAGGGAGCAGACCCACCTAACTCCCTCATTTGCTATGTTACCAACTCATGAGAATTCCTCAGCATTGAGAACTTGATGCCAAGTAAAATACAGTATGCCGAAAGTCTTGTTATCTTTCCAGTAGCAAAGGAATCCTGAGAATGAAGAAGTTAAAAAGGGGGGTTTCATGAAAACAAAACCTACAGCTCAAACATATAAATTTTGTTTTATTTAATGAAAGTGGGGCAAAACAAGGGTGGTGGAAGACAAAAGAACTTAAAAGATAATGCTTCTTCCAATAGAAAAAAACCTAGAGGGAGAAATTAAAAAAAAACAACTACTATCTATCTATCTATCTATCTATCTATCTATCTATCTATCTATCTATCTATCTATCCATATCTTACATCAACAGAATATTTTCCAGAATAAGCTTTCAGAATAAACTTCCAGGTCTAATTAGGAAAGATCTCCTGCCCTTGATGCTAGGAAGGGCAGTCAATATCCTGCTGGCGGAGAGCTCCTGAAGTCACAAGGGCAGCAATAACAGCAACAACATTGGGGCCCCACAAAGCAGTAGGAGCCAGCATTCATTGATTTTGGGAGCAATAAGGCTCATTGATTTTACTGCTTGACACAACTAAAAGCAAAAGAAAAATCCTCTTCAAGGAAGATATGTCATGTGTATTTCCTGAATACATTAATAAAAGAGGCCCTTTGGAAGCATATTAAAATTCTACAAAAGCCAGAGAAAATCTGACATGTTTTGAGGATGATGCTGAAGTATCTGAGAGATAACCAAGGATGAGTGGCAGCCTCTCAGGACACGTCTCACCATGATCACAACTTCCACTGCTTTCTTTCTCAGGTGGTTTCAGTGCCTCTACTTATTATTGGGAAAGGAAGGACAGAAGAGAGGGCAGTTTAGCGATGCAAACAGGAGTCATCATCACACAATCTTCTGGATCATCTGTACCTCTTCTAATAAAAAGTAGTTCAAATAAGAACAATATCAGATCCTGTATTGGCTGTGAACGAAAGCACTTGAAAATCTGCTCTAGGCGGAAGAGTGCAGGAGCATTTTCACCGACATTAAGAGAATGTACCACCTTTCTTCTCTTAACATATCAGTCTGCAACTCCTGTTCTCCTAGAGGTAATGTAATCTGACTGAAGACCAAATAAGCAAGCACATTTCATTGTTTTCCTTATCCCACTTCGATAACATAGACTGTAATTTGCAGAATAAAGCATTTCTTGGGTATTATATACTATTGCTTGATTTACTAGCTAAGAATCTTAAAATATTAACAGAATTAACAGATTACTGTGTTCAATACTCTTGGCAGTTACGGATTCTTGACATTTTACCTCTTAAAAAAGAAAGAAAAAAGTAATGAAAAGAAATTGTATGTCTTGTTCAAAGGCACTCAGGTCTATTCTTTAAACAGAACTTGAACAACAGCCCTTTGAATAACAGAGGGAAATAACAAAATATTGTTTCTGGTTGACCAATGAATATAATTTTGATTAGCTGATAATTTTAAAACACAACCAATCCAAAGGAAATATTTTGCTCTACCCAAACCATTGAATTTTTTATGTTTGTAGTGCATGTCAACATTATTCAGCAGTTACTTTTAAAGTATAAATAATTTCTTAACAATATGATTCAAGCATTTAATTGAGAAAATATATTTACAAAATATTTGGGCTTTTCAAATCAAAACAATTTGCAAAAGTGTATGTTTTGAAAACATTTCACATGACCCAAATTTGAATACCTGGAAAAAAAGTGTCTAGTTATGTTCACTCTACCCAGTCCTGTTCACTACATTGTCCTTTCCATTTATTTCAGGACTGAATCTGAGAAGACTGAAAATCAAATGAACCAGAAGAGGATTGTTTTCTCTATTTAAAAGCTACATTGCAGAACGAAGGGATCATAATTAAGGACCATCAATTATCATTATTATTTCTCCAGTACAGAGTAAAAAGAGCCTTGCCTTTCCACTGCATAATGTGACCACAGAAGAGAAAATTCTGAGAGAATTTTCTTAAGAGTTTTCCAACATTATTTGCTCACCTTAGAGGCTGAAAATCATCTTTGGCAATAACACTGCAAAAGAATGTGGAGCTATCTCAGTAGTCACCTTTATAACCAAAGTGGGTTACTCTGTTTTACAGGTTTTAGTCTAAGAATTTAGAAGCCTGTTATATTTTTACATACATCTTACCTTAATCTGCTCGACATAGCTAAACAACATAAAAATTAGTGAACACTATCCATTGAGTATCAGATACAAAACAAAAGTCTATTTAGCAAAGCCATGTATGAATTAGAATTATTCAGTCCAGTTTCAATTATTCTACTTCTGAAGTGGCTGGAAATACTAGTCAAGACATGTGAAATCAACCAATCATGCAAAAGACTAAGACACAGATTGGAAAATAAAACTTTAAAGCTGGAAAAACTTATCAAACTTGTCTGTGTCTTATTCCATAACAGATCAGCAGAGAAATAAACAGTCACCCTGGTCAGTGTAGACAAGACTTCCAAACAGTAACCTGGCATTAAAAACTTGAAAATTAACAATCTTCAGAAAACCTTCTCCTAACAGCAAGAAAAATATTCTCAACATCCTTTCACACCTCAAAGTCAGGGGTGGATAAAACCCCACAGCTTTGGAGGTTCAAGGGCATGAATATCTAAAGCAATCAAGTTAGCATTCAAGCACTAAAATCCTACCATATCTAAGTTTTCAATTACTGGATGGAATTGTGCAGCATTAATATTTGACAGAAAACACTCACATTATTATTATTTTTATCTATAAATGAAAAAAGGCAGAATCCACACAGCAGCACTGGGTAGCAGTGTGAGGCAAGACAGGAATCCCAACTGTAAGGCAGAATGCATCTCCATCAAAGATCACAAGGCTGAAATATAAAGGACCATAGCTCACCCTGCACCCCAACTGCAAACATCCATAATTGGATATGAAACTGGAAACTGGTGCAAGAAGCCCTCCCCCACTCAAACTTTTCATAGAAGGGATAAAAATGCTCTGCACTGAAAGAGGAAATGCATCACAATGCTACCAACTCACCGATGAGTAGGGGGAAACACCTCCTAAACTCATCTAAAGCTGGCACTGGCCAGAAGAGAAATCTTAGAATAGAGATGGGCTCAAAGACTATTCATTAGCAAGCCTCACACATCTACCATGACACTAACGTGTCTGCTCAAAGGACACTTCATGTTCCTCATATTCATCACCAGTATGTGCAATGCAGAACCAAAACTGGACCCCTACAGACCCAGGCTTACCAGCTTCCCAAAACATCACATGATTGATTCATCAAAAACGTTAAAAGATGAAATGGGTCCAAGGAAGAACTGTTCTTAACACCTGACACATGTGCCCCCAAGCATTTCTTCCAGGACCCTACGCACCTTGTCTTTGGAACAGGGATCCAAGCTAGTATCTGAGCTAGCACTGAGCACGGGGCCGCATGAGCAAGCACTTGCTGTGGCTCCTAAATGTGTGAACTGACACATTCCCTCTGTGTGCCTCACAGGTCTGAACAACCCTATGTCCTCCCAACCTTTAGCATGACTGAACTGGATAACTGACCCTCCACCATCCTCACCCCATTAACAGGAATAAAAGAAAATCCAAATACTGGCTGTGAGAGTGGCTGAGATGCAAGGAAAGAGCGGTAGTTGCCTGTCAGTTTCTTACAGACCGCTTTGCAAATGAAAGCTACTTGGTATAAACGGCTGGTGAGAGATCACCTGTGAATACAACACATTTGCCCTCTAAATAACACAATACTGGAGCCATGATGGTGTTAATTTCTGCGTTAGACGAATGAGCTGCATGCCTTCACCGACCAGAGATGAGGGGGTGGGCGCACTTCTGATGTGGATATACGCACAAATGAGCAGCTTTTCAGGTAGCCCTCAGTGTTGTGTTTCCTTCTTTCTTCAGCCTTGAAGATGCAATATACACTCAATGCAAATTACAGAAAAAATGTACCATTTAGGAGTCACAGATTTCCAAACCACTTTGGCAAAGAAAACAGTTTTCTAAATTATAGAGATAGGCTGTGATCTGTATTTGCATAAAAACATGAAAATGTCGACTGTGTGATTCAAATACTTCTAGCACTTTAGCATAATTACTGTGCCTGCTTAAAAATCACCCATGGAGAAATGGATGAGGCCTTAAAATATAGCACAATACAAAATGCATCTTATGAACTGTACAGCTTTTAAAGTGCTCTTGAAACCCAAGAGGTGGCATGATTTAAGGTATATGCTCAATTTCTTCTATATTATAGACTACACCTTCAACCCCAAATGGTAGGATGTCATCAGCCCTCAAACTTTATGAGGTTCATGACCTAGTAGAAGATTTCATACTGTGCATCTGCATTAGAGTTTTCATTCCATTCAGGAATGCACTTTTGAAACAGATCTCCTGGTCACTGAATGAGCCTTGGTTATAGTCTCAAAGCACATGGACTTGAAGACACGCTCCAGGAGTGCCTGCATTGTACTCCAAACTCTAGTGGATGAACGCGCCCACTGCACCAGACTTTGGTTTTCTTCCTCTAAAATTTCTGAAATTTTTGTAGTGTGGCTATTGTGTCTGTAGTACCAGTAGCTTTACTCTACTAATCCACTCTCACTGATTTCACTACTTGCTGAGGGAGACACAGTGTATAGCTGTGCAGGTGATAGATTAGATCCTTAAACCCCAAAGGAAAATAATGGTCTATTGGAAAATGGGATTCATCTTCACAGAGAGAAGGTAGCCTTAAGCAAGATCTGACCTTGTGTGTTTTACTTGGCCCTCCAAGCTTCATGACTTAACGTTCTCACTTCCTGTGCTTTTTCTCCAGTAGAGGCTGTGTTCTACCAAGAGAGTAAATGGCCAGAATGTGAGGTGCTTTTGGAAACCAGGACTGGGTGCACTTGTGGAATTAGAAACTCAGACAGATGAAATTGTAAGATTACATATTTCCATCTTCTTTCCCAATATATGGAAACCGGACCACATATTGCCATTCTCATGAAGAGATTAAGAAATGGTTTTTGCTCCCAAACCCTTATATTCATATCTTTGACTATATTCATAATTTAAATGTTCTTCTCTTGTCTGAGCTGCAAGCTGTAGTGCAGAACCCAAAAGCAGGAAACGAAGGTCTCCTTTCTTCAAAGCTATAGGGAAACCTACAGGAAATTGATTTACTCCAGGCTAAGAGAATGTACATTTAAAAAAGAGATTAAATGAAAATGGTTCCAGCTTTGGCTGTGATCATAATACATGCATCTGGAAAGCAATTACTAGGAAATAAAAAATTACAATAGCATAGGCAGCAGATTTTTTCTAACTGTATGTACAGACAGCAAAGATACTATCAAACACGTATATTTGCATTCAGCAACTTTCATTTCTCTAAATAAAGGTAAGCAAGGTACTTGTTGGTTGAATAGTGACTGCAGTGTTCTGGCTTGATATTAAAACAAAATCACCTACATACATCATTCTGTAAAAACAACAATAAACGATAAAAAAATAAATGACAGTACAGGTACTGGGACTAAGATGGAAAAGCACCAGTCACCAACCAAAATTGAATGTTGCAAAAAGGATGATACAGAGTGTAGTTTATAATCCCAGGAAGAGATCATCTCAACAGTACAGGTCAGGCAGTGTAGTTTGGCATTCAGAAGCGTGGAACGAAATCAGACAAAATTATAAAATTAATGTATTAACAGGTGAAAAGGAAAAAAAATTAAATGCTCCCTAGGAAGTTTCTCCCATTGCTTTACTACTGAGAGAGAAGAATAAGCTCAAATCATAGCCAGTGATGGCTATGAAGGTTTTTCTTTAAGCCAGAGTAGGGAAATGTAATACAACAGAAATAAAATCACGCTTCCCAAGTGGTCCAACAGTCCTTACTCTGTCCGCTCTGGAACAGAAGAAGCAGCAAGGAGGGAAAGTGCAGGTGGGAGAGAAGGCTCAGGAGAAGTGTGTGGAAGAGATGTTGGTGTAGGAAGGAGGCACTGTAAGGTGTTTAAAGTCCCTTCCAACCCACCACCAGCTGGGATCTGTGGCCAGCAAACCCACACCTCTCTTGAGCAAGTCCCTCAGCCACCTTCTCCACCACCTGAGTCTTCTCTCTGGCCAGGCTTCCCCCGGCATGATACTACGGGGACCACGGCCTGATTGCTGGCCAGGCTTCCCCTTCAGCATGCTCAGATGTCCCTGTCATCAGTTTCTGTGTGTGGTCCAGGAGGCAAAGACTGCAATCCATTTTTGAAGAACAGTGGCTGCCCTGCTCCTGCTTCAGTCAGTGCCACTGCAGTTTGGTGGGATGGGTCAAAGGGAGCCTCTGCATCCTCAGCTCTCACTCTTCTCTAAACTCTCCAAGATGTGGCACCTGGATTAGAAGTTCTGCTCTTTTCACTTCTCATTTTGAACAAAGAGAGAGAACTAGCTCACAGGGATGTTGACAATACTGTAGCCTGGCCAAATGGATTACAGAAAAAGGCCAGATATTGACCACCTCTCCTTCCTCTGAGATGAAGCACATACTACTTTCTTGCTGTCTCTTTCTTAGTATGCTTTACTTAGTTGTTACATGCAAAAAGCAATACATAAGACTAACAGTTTAAAATAAATTATAACAATTAAAGCGAAAATTTTCTGAACTTTCCAAATAGAAATGGTCATATATGGCCTATTTTGCAAAGAACCTTTAATATTAAGTCTCTCTCACCAGAGTATTTCAAGCAGACATTATCAAATTGGTTGTATTAATCTAAGTAATAACCTCATCTAAGTTTCCATGCTCTTATTTATCCTGTTACAATGAATTCTTTATCTCGCATCTTTGAAATAACAGATTATTTTAATAGATATTTTAATATTTAATATAGGAAACAATAATATCCTTTTCCTTTGTAATACTGACATTATTATTTCCTCATAAAACAATGTTGTTCATTCAGTGGTTACTTGCTTGCGAGCAGAAAATGCGAAGCTCAACTCCAACTACCGCATGAATGACAGTTCAATCTATTTAAAAGGTCTGAGCACTGACAGACCTTTCGATAAATGAATTTGAGTTAAGGTGAATTAAACTTCCAAGAAACATTTAAAATGCAGTTCTTACTACATTAGAATGCCCATATTTTATTTGCTACTAGAGAGTCAGTGAGAAATTGAACAAAAATCAATAATATGATCCTAAGCACAAAGTGAAAACATAAATTGAAACTTTGATATATGGCAGTTTGATATGTGAACACTGCGCAACTTTGGACAGAGGATTTTTAAGTGCTATTCAAATATTAGGTCTGTCAATCAAGCTACTTTGACAAGTGACAAATTCTCAAAGTGGTAATCAACCAATATCCCAGGAAGCAATTGTTTACTTTAGCACTTTATCTAGATAGTTGAATTTGGTTCAGGGAACAAAAGCTTTTCTTGAGTGATGCCAGCACAGCTGGTGGAATATTAAGCATTTACCCTTAAAAAGATTTCTTTATTTGGGAAAGACTTCATCATCAAAAGACAAAAAATTGTGAGTTGTATGAACTGCTCTATCAAATGCTTGTTTAAGGATACTGCTGAACAGAATGATACGCTAAATACCAGATAGAAGATGTGTGCTTCAGGCAAGAGAACAGAGGCCTGTAAACTCTGGAAAAGTGAGGGGGGAAAATGAACACAATAATACCATATGAAATTTTAGCCCCTTTTCAATCCTTAAATTTAGTTTAAAATAGCTTAAACTAGCTAGTGCACAGACCAAGTTCTATACTTTAATGCAATTTCATAAATCTTTTTCAGGGGTCAGAATCTCAAAGGCATTGCAGGCAGAAGAATCAACATTCAACAATGAGCATTTTCTTGACAAAACAAAATGAAATTACATCAGTCAATGAAAATACCTTGAAAACTTGCACAGACTACTGGAAATAATCTTGAAATAAAAACCATTAAATAATTCATTATATAAATATCATCATGTTGTTGATTATAGGGCAATATTCTAACAGAATATGAGAAGACTTTTGATTTTTAACACAACTGAAAATGTATTCTTCTCAAATCTTATCCAAGACAAAAAATATTTCTTCAAGAGATACCAGGAATACAGAATCCATATTGGACATATCAGAATACAAGTCAGTTCTGATCCTGTACCACAAGGATATTGTGCCTACAGGATTGTCTTAAATGTATAGATTATGTTTTCATCTCTGATATGTTCAGTTCACAGACATGTAGAAAGTATTTGCCCCCTTCATGTCTGCAGAGCAGCTGTTTAGTGTATCTGCTGAGCATCACATCATTCCTGCAGACATCTCTGATATCTGCACACATGTAAAGGTACAGAGGGTTTTATTGAACTTGAATTCTTCAATGTCTTCCTCCAACTCAGGCTGTTAGCTATTTATCTCAGAATTCATGTGAATCAATTGTTTCAATCAAAATCAAATGCTGTACCTTAAGCATGTAAATTGGATTGTTGGGAAGGCAACGGCACAAAAAAGACTCCTTAGAGGGAAAAAGTAAAAAATCACATCTCCATATATCCAGCCATTTTAATTAATTTACAGCTGAGATGCAGGAAATAACAAGAGTTGAAGGAGAACACAAAAGTAAAACAATATTGCAGTGTGGTATAATTGAGGAAAAATGTTTAGATACAATGTATGACATAAAAATGAACAATAAAGAGAGGTTTATGATGTTAAAGGCTTAAGATCAAACCTTTGATATGTGACCTTATTACGTGTTTTTCTAGAGAAAAGTGTCTGTTGATGAGGATTAAAACTTCATGCCCTTTAACTGACTGAGATGTTTTATGAGGGACAGTGGACAAGTAGTAAGTTATACGAGAAAGAAATGGCAAATTGACTTACAATACATGGGGTACCAGATGAACAGTTGTCCTTATGAGGAGTAACAGTGGGGATCACAATCTACAGTGATCCCACTGAAATGAAAAAGAAACATCGCTGGACGGTGCAAGGCACTGACCCCTGTGGAACTCAGCTCAGTATCCTTCAACATCCTCAGCAATATAAACCAGCAAACAAACACTCTTTTATTTTTCTATTGCTTTGGTTGGACAAAGCATTCTCCAAGCCCTGGACCAGCCTCAGACGAGAGATACTGCAGCTGAACAAGCAGAACAGCACATCTGAGCATCTGGTCCTCTAATCCGAAGCATCTCAGTGCGTGGTGGTGGAGCTGATATAGGAGGTTTCTTGGAGCTTCATGGGGACTGAACCCCCTGCAGGAGGTTCAGGAGCACCACATATGATGGAGTGAAGGCAGCTGGAAAGGCAGGAGCACAAGGGCACGCTGAAGCAGCAGGGAGGCTCGCATACCACTAATGGCATGGATTCATGGGACAGAAGAACTTTGAGGGGACCAAACGAAAACAAAGTCAGGACAGAAGAATACAGTAGATTAATGAAAGATCAGGAATGAACTACGATAAATGGTGGTACAGCAAGAAAAGAAGAACTCGGGGGAACTCATGGTGGGTCTGAGAAAATGGACAAGGCAGAAGAACAGACTAAAGTGAGTCGATAGGCAAACCAGAAGACTGATTTAAAACTGCTGCTAGGAAACCTATAGTAATGTGTGCTGTAGTCTCCGGCAGCTTAGAAAAGATTGCTTAGCAATTACATTAATAATTAATCAGTTCTGTCTCACCAACGTGCCTGCCACTATCTCTGCTATAATCTGCCATCTCGAGTAGCATGGTGCTAGACAGATTGAAACTGTACATACAGTGTGACATAAAATCTCTGGCTGGTACTAGTGCATTCTACAGCCATTTTTGTGTGGATATGGTGAATATCCGTATCTGTTTAATGCTAGATAAAGCAATCCTTGAATGCACTTTGCAGTTTGCCTGAACTGCATTAATAATTACTCTTCAATTGTGGTTAGTCAGCCATCTGTCTAACAATTTCAAAAGCATTAACCACATCGCTTTTTTTCTGATGTGGAGTAATGTCAAATGCTCTGCTGAAGTCAAGAGATATGTCCTCTTTATTCCTCTTTTCTATGAAGCTTATTATCTCATCAAAGGCAGAAATCAAGTTAGCTTGACATGATTTATTTTTATGAATCCATACTGCCTTTCTGCATTAATCTCTTTTAAAAACTTGCAGACCGTCCACTTCATTGTTTGTTCTAGTACTTCAAATACTTCTTCTGGCCTATGCCTGACAAGATTTGATATTTTATTCATCTTTTCTGCAGATAAATAGTTTTAATTGTTGTTCTGTTCCACTTCAGATAACCCGTTAATCTACAAATTGAGTCCTGGCCGTTTCTTCTACTATCCAGGTACACCAGATGGATCAAAGCCAGGTTTGAGAAATTTCTGGCCATGCTTCAACTGTATCATCATAATGGAAACCTCTGACATTAGATTGTCTACCTCTGCCAGAGACAGGTCTGTTCTCTGCTGATTCCTGTTCCATGCTGATGGAGAGGGTATCTTGCCATCTGACCAATGATTTCTGACTGTTAAAGGATATATTTTTCCCCATGTTCTCATTCTGACGCCATTTAACACGGCTGAGCGAAATTCACTATGAAAAGAGAAATATAATCCAAACAAGGATGTCCAGCAAAGCCTTATTCTCTGAAAAGAGTCTGGAAGCCGTGGGGCACCTTTAGCCACATCTCACCATTTCTTTCACCAAGAGCAGTACTGTCTTACTGCAATTTTCCCACACAAAGTGCCTATCTGACCATGGGAGCTCAGGGCTTCGCTTCCCATGTCTTGGGTAAAGCCAGGTGCAATTTTACGATGAAGGTTAGGATTTAGCTTAGAGTTGCCAGTAATTCTTGACTTCAGACAATACCTCTTGGACTTCAGGAAGCCAGGCAGCTGTGGATATTGAGGAGGCAGTAAAACCTGATTTGAGCACAGGATAAAATTACTGAAGAAAGCTGAAAGATAAGATACAACTACATCATCCAAATCTAATGGGAACTTGCATTATCTGTCATCTCTGTCATATTATTTGTCAATATGGACAAGAGCATGGAAGGCATTTCTGGAAAGATTTATTTTTACTTGAATGACAGCTAATTTGTCATATAAATTGATCTCTAGAGCTATATGATGTCCAGTGTATAAAAGTCAGTGACTCATCTTAGCTGAAATATATGGCACTTTTAGTGAGACCAGTATATTAATACCAATATTTTTATTATTCAAGGAACATAGGGCAGAAGAAAAAACATCTAAGCTGACATTTCAGCATTACAGACATATGAATGTGGAACTGTGGCTGTTTGAGAGACAGGCCATAGCAAATAATGGCAGAATGCTAAATTTTATATTAATTTCTCACTGGTGGTGGATTCAGGGCTTCAAAAATGAAATAATTGTAATACAAAGCCAGATAAAATTCTGTCATCATTTCTGTGTGGGTTTAACTGTGAGACTCACTGCATCATTCTCAGCATTAGAGAAAGCAAATGAGGTCACATGAATGAAAATATCATAATTATTTTTCTTCATTTTATCACCATTATGTTACTGAATTTATTTAATAAATACATTAGCATTAATTACTGGTACAATTAGAGCAATATCTTTCTAACATTTATTACCCAAACGCATTCAATCAATCTCATATGATAATGTTAGATATGGCAAATTTGTGCATCAAATTCCAGACAAAAGTTGTATGTCATTTGAAGAATTGTGCTGCTTTTCTTTGTAACCTGATCAAAACTTTAACCTAAGCCACATCTTGTGAATCATAGTTTCCTAAAAGCTGGGCAGTGTTACAGCACACACCTAGATGTATTTACATGTTGGAGAGACATAGCAATCATCCATGCAGTGTAACCAAACCAGTTACATTTTCAAGAAGCAATGATTTTTAAAAAGTGTAGTTATGTTTTGTGTGAGCCACGTTTGCACACACATAAAAGGGTCACATCAGGTGACCTGCAGCTCCTGTCTGACTGCTACCTGTGGGGCCATCTAATGCTTTTGAAAAGGAAAGGTTACATTTAGGAATACGCTCTCTTACAATTATGTTCACCATATTATGCTAATCTAGCATTTCAGTCACGTAAACACAGCATTCAAAAATGCCATAAACTAAAGCTGATTTGGTTGTCCTGTCAGACGTGTTATTCCAGAGATTTTAAACATTTCTTGGTGCATACATACCCCACCAAGGTATCTGTTGTCACTGTCCACCAAGGGAGTCACTACCTTATCTGAATTTCTTGTGAGCCAAAACAATCCCACGCAACCATTGTAGTGCAACTTCAAATTCAAGCTCATAAACTGAGATAAACTCTCCTGCCAATAATTATTAGATTTATCTTGGCAACTGCACAAATTCAGGTCAGCTCAAAGAGAGCTTGCAATTGCCCAGAGTACATTTTATAAACATACTATAAAGAGGCGAAATAATTAACAGCTACTTTCCAGGGAAAGACATGTGCCTTTTCCCTCATTGCTCCCTGATGAAAACTGTATGATGTTTAATTTTTTTCTAAACTGCCCAATTCAACAAAAAAGCAGTTTGATAGCTCAGTTTATTTAAAAGTACATCACACTGTTAATTTTAGTGCCGCAACTTGGTTCGTTTCTTCATCCACTAAGTATTTAACTTCAAAAATATTCAAGCAGCATCTGTGTTCCCTCATACACTGAGTCTCAGATACTTAGAACAGATCAAAGGGAAAGCTATAGCTTTAAACCTAAAGCAAATTTTCAGGGTAATCTTGTTGCTCTGAAATGGATTTTTTTTAAACCTATATCTTGTTGATCTGAAGTGCCATCAGAAATCTCAAATTTCTGCAATATTAGATGAAGCTTTAGAAAAAAAATTCTCTGGTTCCTATATACAGCTCAAAACACAGGAGTTTAAGGTAAAGGTCTTTCAAGTAATGTATCTCCTGAATCTTCTACACAGTTAATAGATGTCTCGCACTGAAGTAAAAGCTTCAGTATAGACTGCATGAATATTTTGCGAGGAGAATCAAAAGCTCAAAAAGGGAACTAAGTTATTGAGCATGAAAAATTAACATTCATTTATCGATTTGGGGTTATAGTCCCGAAAATGTGCAATTCAATTGTACAGAACATGTGTTTCTGTGAATAAAATAGGCAGTTACTCATATAATTTACAGTCTGTAATTAGGAATGATGAACAATTACAGGTCTGGAACAGAAAAGGTGACCTTAAAAAATGCAAATCCCTGATTGTGCTTCTTTTCCCCCAGTTTGAAACATTTGCAAATAGAGAACTATAGCATGATTGTAGGTTTCCGATTCAAAATAAAATTTCTAAGTGAAAAAGGGAAAAAAATCTGGAATTTCCTGCAGCATTTGTAAAAGGCAAGGGGTAAGTGACTGCAAAATATCCCACTGGCTGTCAAGATACTATTTTGTAAGAATATCAATCACTTTTTTTACATGTGTGGCAACACTCACCCTTTCTCACACCTGGCCTTTAGAAGAATTGTATCTCTTGGAAAGATAGACAAAAGCCCTTTCATCCATCCCTCTAAATCAGCAAGGTCCTTATGAAATTTTGTTAACTCTATATGAGACAGGTCTGTGTCCGTCAGAGGTACCAGAGAGGCAGTCCCTGTATGCAACTTCCTTCTGACTGTCTAGATGGTAATCAAAACTGCAAGGCTGGAGTGGACTTCCAAGTGTCCCCTCTGCACGTATCTTTTTTTCTCCATTATTGTGGAAAAAATGTAAGGCTTTTTTTTTTTTTAACAGGTTTTACAGTTTACCTGTTTTCATGGTATTCTAGATTATGTTGAAAAAAAAATAGTTGCCTGTGAGAGAGCTGTATCTTATTTGCATCAGGTGTTTTTCAGAAGCATTTTGCCTGATGAAAGCTCAACGGTTTAGTTTGCCGTTTGTCATGAATGCGTTTTGTACTTCTGAGATTTCCTCCCCGTGCTGCCGTTTCTCATGTTGCTCACCATCCTCTCTTGCCTCCTGGTGCTTCTCGTAGCTCCTCATCACCCCCATCTTCACATGTCAGATATCCAAGCAGGGCTTGCTCAGGGTTTCTGCTGTGCCTCAAGGTACTTAGTTCTGATCTATTAACAATGTTCCAACTAAGTAAAATACCTTGTAGAACATTTGATCTAACTGATCAAAAGTGGTTTAGAAGCTCATACCAATGTTCTGCAACACTTGACAGGTTGCATTTTTCATGAGGAAACTTGAAACATTTAGATGATACTGCAGGAAACTGAATGTATGTCCACATGTCCTGAGAGCCGTAATGCCCAATATCATCATCACAGCCTAATAACGCTCAGCTCCTCTGCAGAACTAGACCCTTTCTAAGAGACTGACTGGCTCTTAACCAGTTGGCCTGGCTGTTTAAAATACATAAAACTCTGGAATTCAAAAATTTGCAATGAAAACACACGGAGAATTCATTAGGAAAAGACAAATGAATTTGACATTTGTGTCCAATGAAAAGATGTGGCAGTAGCATATCTAAAGAACAAGGAAGAGTCTTAATGAACTACAAACTGAGAGCAGATGACACATTGCCTGACACACTTTAAGCTGGCTTTCATGGACAAATTAAAGGCAGCAGAATAAATAGAGGACTGCAATTTACTGGAATTTCAATATCTGTGCGAGGTGCATGATAAATGAGATAATACATGTCTGTGATACAAAGAGGGAAGGCTTGAGGGCCTTGCAGCTGAATAACAAAAAATAGGATTGAGGAAAAAGACATCTAAAGATGAGAGGCCAAATATGACAGGGGAAATAAGAGGTAACACTGAAAAAAAAATCCCCATTTTCAAGAACAGAGCTTTGAAAAAACCTATTCTGATGACAGTAAAAATTTAAAGATTTCATAAAGACAAGACAAAAGAGGAGGCACAGGGGACAGTGACAATGTACAGGCAACCATGCGATACACAGATCAAACAGTATCAAATTGATTCAGATTTAAATCCGAAATATGATGTCCCTCCAAAGAAAGCTTTTAAGGCAGGGAAGATGAAGTGGCAATGCAGGGATTGAATATGGCCCTCCAAGAGAGTTGTTGACAATAAGCATCCAGAACATCTTAATAATTAATCCAGCAGGATTAATTTATGAAGAAAGACTGAATTTGCTAACCTCATAAAGGCTAAGTGACAGCACAGTGGGAGGCTGAGGGTGAGATATTTCTACACTTTTAACAGAGTGTAAATGCCACAGGGTAGATCCTGTGCAACCCAACATGAAGTTTGAACTGATGCAAGTGTGAAGAAGTTTTTATTAATAGCAAATATTTTTGACTGACCTAACATTTTCACAGGAGAAAACAAAACAATTTTCACTTACTCTAATGCTTTATTTTTCTTGACAACCCTACTACTATTACAGAAGAACATGAAATTCTTGCAGTTTCTGTGTTATATGCAAATTTTACAAGGTAACATGCCTCAAACAGGCCACAGGGGTGAGCATTTTTCTCTGCAGCTTTACTCAGTCCTGATCTCATGGCACATTTCAGAGGAAAAGCCTAGCCTTTAGTGCACTGGATCTTTAGAGGTGAAGCATTTTTAGAAGCATTTGCTGCTGGGAGAGTGAATAGAAAAACTGTTGGAAGTACCATACTCTACAATAAATCAGTTCCTGAAAGCAGACTAGGAAGGCAGTTTGGAAAAAAAAGGGAATAGTCTAAATAAAATAAACCAGCAAATAAGATATATTTTGACCTTTCCCTACTCCTTCCTTTGTTTTCCTTGTTCAATCTCCTTTTCTGCATCATTTATCTGTTTCTCGTTCCCAGTTTTTCTTATCTCATTTTCTTTTATTTTTCTTCTTTTCTCTTTTCTCTTGACTGTTCTATGATCTTGTTCTCCATGTCTCTCTAATAGCACTTCCATATTCTTACCCACCTACCTCATTAGCCATTTTCCTACGTGCCCTGTGCTCTGACAATTTCTCCTCTTGGAGAAATGTTTTTTATGAACAAGGCATTATGAACTTGTTTTTTTGTGTTTTTTTTTTTTTTAAATGAGTAATATTCAAAGGACTGTACCAAGGTTGTCACTAAATATTTCCAATTTACAAATTGGCAAACAGAAGCACAAGGAGACTTGGTTTACAGCAAGTAAAACTTGTATCTTCCAAGTAAAATTTATGTGTTTTTAAGCATTAACTGTCTCTACCTTTATTCTGTGTTTCAAGTTCCTCCAGCTCAACAGTAGCTCTTCTTTACTCTCCATATTTTCTTTCTCCTTAAAGGCTTTTTCCCTTTCAGCCACTAGAAATACTCTGTTACACCTGCACATACATACAAACACATGTACAAAAATACTTACCTGTGATACTGCTACATTCCCACATGTAGCTGAACAACCGGGGAACTATGGTCAGTAAGGCACCAGTCACATGGAATAATGATGACTGAGACACACTGGAAATCACCAGATATTAATATTTGGGGACTTGAACTATTTTTGTTCATTATTTCATACAGTGTCCATCACCAGCTCAAGACTTGAGCATCTAGCAACACCATGACACAAGTAATAAGTAGCTGTTCTATGTCTGGTCTTCTTTTTATGAACCTACTTGGTCCTGGGATATATTTTTTTCCTGGTTTTCACTTAACCAATTATTTTCATCCTATGTGCCCCAACACTGGTGTCTTAATTGGAATTTAAAATGTCCTACATCTAATGTCTCTTCTTTAATTTCTCATTAGCAGTTACACAGGAAAAAAAGTCATGTTTCATTTGACCTAATTTTCATGGATTTCCTTCCTATTAAGATTTTTTTTTCCCCCGAAATGCTAGGTCTCTGCTATCACAATTTGAAACACTTTCTTTGTACACCTTCTGAATTTTAGCTGTTCTCACAAAGAAATTGTGTCACTTAGTGCCTCATTGCACATGTCAGTCACATGTCAGTGTCACATATCTTCAAGGGTTGGGATCAGGGAAGTCTGTTAAATATTAATGATTATCCATTCAAATGGGAATAGCTTGAGACAATAACATGATCACTTTGCAACTGAGGTTAGATTTGTCCAACTTTGATCCCAGTGACTGAAACCCACAAGGTTTAAAATCCCTCTCAAAAGCAGACAAGTGTTTTAGCCCAGACTTGGAAAAGCAGAGTCCCTGAGATATGGGCAACTTGCACAGAAGGAAAGCACATGCAAGCAAGAACAGCTGGTGCACCCCTTCATGACTGGAGTCCTTCTTAAGCCCAGCCAGAATAGAAAAATAAAGCAGTAAAAAAAGCTGTGACAATGGGCAGTGGTTTTGAACTGAAAGAGGATAAATTTACATTAGACATAGAGAAGAAATTCTTTACAATGAAGGTGGTGGGACACTAGATCAGGTTTCCCAGAGAAGCCATGGATGCCCCATTCCTGGAAGTGTTCAGGGCCAGACTGGATGGGGCTCTGAGCAACCTGGTCAACACAAAGATGTCTCTGCCCATGGCAGGGGGGTTGGACCAGATGATCTTTAGTCATGGAATCACAGAATGTTTTGGGTTGCAATGAACTTCAAAAGATCATCTAGTTCCAACTCCTCTGTTCCAGGGCCTCACCACCCTCACTGTAAAGAATTTCTTCCTAATATCTAACTTAAACCGACTCTCTTTCAGTTCAAATCCACTTCCCCTTGTTCTGTCACTCCATGCTCTTGTAAATAGTTCTTTCTCCGTCTCTCCTGTGGGCTCCCTTCAGGTACTGGAAAGCCACAATTAGGTCACCCCAAAACTTTCTCTTTTCCAGGCTGAACAAACCCAATTCTCTCCGCCTTTTCTCACAGGAGAGGTGCTCCAGCCCTCTGATCATCTTGGTGACCTCCTCTGGACTCGCTTTAACAGGTCCATGTCCCTCCTGTGCTGGGCACCCCAGAGCTGGATGCAGTGTTCCAGGTGGGATCCCACAAGAGTACAGGGTTGTCTTGGACCACAAGAGCTGCTGTCTTGGATCACCAGCTTGTTCCATGTGCCTGAGTATAGCTTCTGGGAGAATTTGTTATATGATTTTACCAGGCACAAGGGTGAGGTTGGCAAGTCAGCAGTTCCCAGGGTTCTCCTTTCCACCCTTGTTTCAGATGGTAACAATGTTTCCCTTTTTCCAGTCACCTGGGACTTCACCTGACTGCTGTGACTTTGCAAGTATCATGGTGAGGGGCTCGGCAGCTCCACCAATCAATTCTCCCAGGACTTTTAGATGCATCTCATGTGTTCCCATAGCCATGTTTGTTCGGGTTGGTCAGGTGGTCATGAACCTGACCTTTACTTACGGTGTGGGGAACTTTGCTCCCCTAGTCCCCATCCTGCTGTCCATCCACCCAAGAGGTGTGGGAAGAGAGGTTGGCAATGAAGACTGAGGCAGAAAATTTGTTGAATACCTCAGCCTTCTCGTCATCCATTGTTATCAGTTTACTAGTGTCCATTACCAGGGGAAAACCTTCTTTGACACTCCTTTTCTGGTTAACATACCTGTAGAAGCCTTTCCTGTTATTCTTTGTGTCCCTTGCCAGGATTAGTTCCAGCTTTGCCTTGGCCTTCCTCACCCCATTCTTACACAACCAAACTTCTCTTCTGTACTCTTCCCAGGTCACCTATTCTAGCTTGAACTGCCTGTGCATTTGCTCCCTCCCCTTTACTTTGACCAGCAGGTCCTTACTCAGCCATGCCCATCTCTTGACTTCCTTGCCTGCTTTCTTGCTCCTGGGGATTGCCAGCTCTTAAGCTCTATGGAAGATTTCCTTAAAGATCTGCCAGCTCTGTTCCGATTCCCTGTCCCCAAGGGAAGTCTCACACGGAATCCTATTGATCATCTCCTTGAAGAGCTGGAAGCTTGCTTTCTTAAAGTTCAGGGGTCTAATTTTGCTCCTTCCCTGACCCATATCCCCCAGGATCCCAAACTCCATCACTACATGATCTTTAAAGGTGCAGTCATGGCAATCATTCCCTAGAAGCTGCACTCCAGAAGAATTTTTGAGCCTGCACAGAGAAAATTATCCACAAAAACTATCCACAAACATACCTTAAAGAACATTTATGTGCTCTGCTAAATAACTATGAAACTAAAGACGTATTAAGGGTAAACATGGGCCTACAGGGTGTTCTTAACTAGATCGTGAGTATGGTTAATTGCATATATTTGCTTATTCATACCCTTTTAATGGGGAGCTTTTTAATTCTTCTTGCATATGCAGGTTTGAAGGGTTGATTATATTATAAGTTACCATGTTCACCACCACTTATTCATGAATAGTGTATGCATTGCAGTGTTGGAAAATCTAACTTTAAACTCGCAGAATTTCTGTCTATAACCAGAATTAGCGTTCTACACTATAAATGGTGTTTTACAGTATCTTGGTTAATAATCAAATCAACATGTCCTAAGATGATCTATAGCTTAAGGTCATTCTTCTTTCAATAGATATATTTAAGTCAGTGAAGGAAAAAGTTTATTTAGCAATGATTTTCATTTCATTAGGTCTACCTTAATGTCTTTTAATCATTTGTGTACATAATGTCTTCATTTTCAAGGTTTTGGCCACTCAGTCATTCCCTGTGTACCACAGTTGCATTCCTGTCAAATCACTGTGTTAAAAATAAATGAGATTTTATACCAAAAGATGATGTATCGGACAAAGCACAACCCAAAACAAACATGTTATTGCTGTCTTTTAAAAGAGCACTTCTAATCATGGCTACACTTCAACATGCAAACATTTATGGCTTCCCAGGGAATCTCCTATCCACTCAAGCCACATAAGAAATCCCATTGCAAACTGGAATGATATTTGGTGTTTGCTATGGCTGGTTGACTTCCCCTGTCACTCACTAGTACAATCAACAACTTCTCAATCTCTGAGAAGAGTTTTACGCTACTGTTTCAGCCAGATGGTAAACCATGAGAACCACAATACGAATGGAAATTCATATGTCAAATGCGTTGTTATGAAGTCTTATGTTGCAACAGGATCTATATGTGCTCAGAATTTCAAGGCACAATAAAAAGCTAAGTTATAAACAGATACTGTTGATAAAACCCCAGAGTTATCTAAAAGCTATATGCAATAATTCATCTTAAGAACAACTATTGCACTGTGGATGAAAAGCAAAAGATCTGGAAAAAAGGTTTTATATTGACTTTTTTTTCATATTATTCTATACTTGCACAGACAATTAGAAATGAAAAGATTTTAATAACACAAATTAGCATAATGTTAATTTTTTTTTAGTTTTTCATGGATAGATAATTGAAAACCTATTATTTTAAATATATTCCATATTACCTGCTGTTGGAGACAATACTCATGAATCAATAACACCAATTTCCTGACAGTATAAGTTATAATGAAAAATAGCTTATTACAATCAAGGCAGTGAATCTACATGTATTCATTTCCATTCCAGGAAAATGCAAATAGATATTAAAATAGAAACTAATTTGATCCTTTCTCCTGGGTATTTTCCTGTAGTAATGAGTCAGACTGTAGCATACCAAGTGCTGTAGAGCATTACACTGCTGTATATACAGTTTAATCCCACAGTCAGAAAATGCCCAAACTAAAGTTGAATATAGTCTCAGCTCTGTTCTGATGTATGGAAGCATTACAATAACAAACATTTTGTGACCACTTGCTTTATCATGTTTGTAATGTGGCTATCCCCTAATATTATTTTTAATCTAAATTGTTCTTTGAGACACCACACTTCATAGCTTTTTGGCTGCTCTAGATACATAGGTGATATTCAGAGCCTTCAGAGCTGGGCAGTGTGAATTCCCTCACTTGAGATTATAAAACAAGGTTCTGTGAGACATCCTGCGAAAGGACAGAAGAGGATTCCCCTTTCTGTGAGGGATCTGGACAAGTCTATGGCCACACAGGAACAAGCCAGTCCAGTAAAGCATTTTTTCCAGATGTTTGTGGCTTGAGGTTTACATGAGAAGGACGTCTGGAGGTTCCAAGGCCTGCAACATTCCTGCAAGGATCCTTCATCATTCACAGTTCTCACACCTTATATGCCCTTCTCTTTTGTGCTGGCACAAGCAGTCATGAAGCTGTGCTGTGATGAAGGACTGAGGCTTAGTTGAAATAGACATGGCCAGAAAAAATTAATCTGGTCGGAAAAAAAGTTAGTTTTAACCTGAATCAAGTCACTGATTTTTTTTTTGACACTAACATTAGAATTCCCAAAAAGATGGACACATGATCTGGAAGAAGGACAAGGCAGGTGGAGTCTCCAGATCACAATCCTCTGACAAGCTCCCAGAACAACTTATATATAATGCAGTCATAAGAGAATCAACACTATCCCACTAATCCAGTTTCTTATCTACCTATTAGAAAGAAAAAGGTAACCTTGAGTTATAACTCCACCCAAAATGCACTAGGACTCTGTAAGTATCCAGGGGAAGTTGTTACCAATTAAATCAGCTAACAAGCTCTCTTGCTATTTAGGGTGTTTTTTAAGATGCTGAACTTATCTATTAAAAAAATTCCTCACAGTAAGATTCAAAAACTTCATCTTGCCATCCAAGCCACAACTTAACAAGAATGTGTGCACTTAATGAAACTTTGTAATTGAACATCTATTCCATATATATACACCTCATCCCAGGAAGCATTCAAGGCCTGGTTGGATGGAGCCTTGAGCAGCCTGACCTAGTGGCACCCTTGCCCATGGCGAGGGGGTTGGAACTAGATGATCTTTCAGGACCTTTCCAACCAAAACCATCCTGTGATTCCAAGTACATTTGGCAGATCGTTATTCAGCACCGTGGGACCATTGGCCTTACTCCTCACTCCCTCACTCAGAGGTAGTGCTCTGCTCTACAGAATGCTTTTCCTCTAAATGGACTGTAGTCCTACAGTAAGCCTGTACTCTTGCTACTTGACTCTTGCTAGACTGCTGAAGTTCAAAGGAACCTGTCGAAATGAACCGTGACTGCAGGTGCTAGGTAGGAAACGGGGCTTACAACCCTTCTCTGCCTGCTTCAATGACTCTCCCCCAGCCACATTAGACTTCTTTGCAATCCCAGTTCTCTACAGTTTCCAACCATGAAATCTAGACACAGCTGTCAGTAGATACGAATTTTTTAACTTGCCTATCCATTTTTTTGTTGCACAGATATTCTGGATACTTATTCAAAGCATTCTTCAGTCTTCCTGATTTGCAAGTCAAATATGAAAACTCTTTACCCCCTTCTGGTTCCAAACTTGACAGTTTACTCACACCTTTAAAGTCAGCTAAAGCTGAGCAAGTAAAAGGCTACAATGGTTTTCTCCATCAAATTAGTGGGAAAAAAATGAAAAACATGCATTAGTCAGTGTCAGAATTTCTTATTAAATCTGCTGCCCTGTTGATAGAAAATGAGCTCTACTGCAAGGGGTTAGCTTAAAAACCTGACAAGAATTGTATGATTCCTAGAATACCAATTTAACTCATGCAGCTTGAAAGCATTAAACATGACAGAGACCATACACAAAGGGTGGTAATTGAATTACAATTGAGTTATAAAGCAATAAATGGGAGGTCAAATTTTGCTCTCTCCAACTACACCAGCATTGTTCATTGCAGTGGCATTGAAGAAGCATGGACTGAAACAGAATGGTTTAAGATGTGTCTAAAATAAAGTTTTATCATTTTACTAGAGGTTAATCCCTTCTTCCATTTTACATGCAGAAGGCATTCTTAGATAATCTAGCTTGACATTCTGATTAATAAAGGCCACAGAATGATCCTCTGGCTGCTGTCTTCCATACTATAAGTCAGAGTCCAGCCCTGAAAAAAATTCTAAATAGACCCAAGGGACAGAGTCTAAAATTAGTCTAATCATCCACCCAGTAGGACATTCTCCACCATGACTCAGAGTGATAAATTTCAGTTTTTTCAAAACTATATGGACTCAAAAGAACCCCAAAACCAAACAATTAAAGGAGAATATAAATAAAGTATGACCAAAGGCTACACATCCTCATGGCAGCAGGCATGCTGGTTGTGAAGGTTGCTGGAGACCTTCAGGTTAAGTGCCCTGTTTTTTAACTACAGAACATCTACGCTGTCATGTTTTCTCCAGAGGAAAAAGGAGGAGATCCCTGAACATCTTGCCTCCAACAAAGGGAGCAATTCTATGACCAGATAATCAAAGCCGGTTGCTCTTGGATGAAAGGAAGAAACTGTCTGTAAAAAAGGACAAGAAAATAACTGAGGTCCAAAGTCAGCAGAGGGATTTGGGAATGCTAAAAGCATGAAGAGTATGTTGAAGAGATCAAAGAAATCTTCAAAGCCTAGCTAGGACATCAAACTTTCTGACTGCTTATCCATATGAGACCCCACAATTTAAAGGTTTGCTCACAAGGGCACTAAATTAAAAAGATTAGAACCAGACAAGCAATTCAAGCTTTTATCTGAGTCCTTTTGCTTTGGCAAGTGACCAGCCTAAAAGCAGGCTTAAGTGAGGAATCCTACCCAGAGGCAGAAGACAGGCAGAGCACAGATCTGGGTGAAAGAAGCCCTGCTCTTTCACCAAAGGTACAGGGTGGAGCTGGATCTCCTCACGTACACACACATAGAGCTGAGAGCAACCCAAATGCAAGTAAAGTGCTGTGTGGCCCAGCCTGGCACTAGCAATGTAAAGTAAACTGAACAGTCTCTGATGTCTTCTGACTGCTGCAGGTGCACAGTGACAACCAAAAGGAATTGGAAGCTTGTATTTGAAGTTTGTATTAAAGGCAGACCAACAAAGGGCAGATTTCAGTGTCTTCCACAACAATAAACTCCTAACAGGAACTCAGTGTTAATATTATTGATGATACCACCCACTGTAAATCGTAACACCCACAAGTGGGTAGGACACTTGACAGCTGCTGATGAAATCATCCACCATTACCAAATGACTATTGAGTGGACCCTGGAACACAGGCAGGCAACCTCCCTATGATGTCAAAACAACTTTCTGTGGTTAGCCAAATTTAAAATGCAGGGGATCAAACAATAAAAATGATGCACTGAATGAATATCTTTTAAAAGCAATATAAAATTATTTATGGCTCTGAAAGTAGCAGAATCCAAAGGAAGGCATCATTCTGATAGTTCTGAAAAAATCCAGTACACTCAGGCATCAAGACTTGAACACACATAAAAGGACAAGGGACTCAAATCAGCTAAAAAGTAATCAGTGCATCAGAATACTTTTGGGAAAACAGTCTTGACTTATTGTTCAGTAAAATAACAGCAGATTTTAAACTGCAGTGTATGACAATGAAGACTTTTATGATTTCAAGTAATAAGATGATTAAAGAAAAAAATAAAAGCAGAGGAAAAGTAAACCTCAGGAAAACCCAAAACCCTGCAGGTGCCACCATCAAAACTGGTATCACAATATTCGAGCCCAACTGAGAGGGGAATTGCTGGCAATTTTGCATATCAGTGAAATTCAATGAGGCCACCTGAGACTCTCCATGCTCCCCCTGAAGAATTCAATAAATTCCTTCAATGCAACAGGTATCTGAAGGAACAAATGCAGGTAAGAAAACAGGAACTAGGGCCATGGCAAACTAAGTGGCAAGAAAGTTTCGTGTTTTGTGAAAACAAAAAAATGTGTATCTTCATTGGCCTCTGCCAATACGTGGCAAGAAGCAGAGCTCCCTGTCCCCGCTGACGACGGCTTCATTTAAACTAGGAAAACCAGGCTAAAAAGGAAATGTAATTCAGAACATAGTTTTCAACTTTAAATGGCAACAAATAGAAAAACAAGCTAATGGTAGAGTTTAGAGTGTGAATTAGTAGCTTTTATGCCGAAAGACTGGCTGAATTCATCATGTCAACAGCATAAGTGTTTCAAGCATGACTAATGTGATTGTCAATCTAGTTTCAGTAAAAATATTATAATAATAACACAAAACTCCCTTACCTTTGAAAAGAATACAAAATTGCTATTTTCCTCAAAGACTTCCAAAATAACATCGTATCTCCAGCAATGAGAACGTAATGCAATCTTTTATGGCTGAACAGAAGGCAATTCTTGGAATATGGCAATGAGTTGTCTCCAGATAACCTGAGGATCTCTGTGTCTTCCAAACCATAAATCCTGATATCTTCCCACCAGGATGGGATAGTTAAGCATACTTATTTCCACAGCTGACCATTAAGATGAAGCATGTCTCTTCTAGTCATAAATTACTAAGATACAGTCAGAAGTAGCAAAGCTAGTGTCAGTACATCAGATAAATTTAGGATGCAGAGCATAAATAAGGTAGGCAAAGCTGTCACATGTCATCAAATGTGTGTCTTCAGGCATGGGCAGAAATTTGCTCCATACTTGAACTTGTACAAGGTCCAAACTCAGCAATATCCCACAGACACATCTTGAGGCAGGGAACATCTTGGAGAATAGGTTGCTCCAAAGAAAATAACATAAAATCCTACAAGATCCTGAAGAAGGATCACTGAAAACCCAGGTTATACACATACAATTTCAACACTGTTAAAGCATCCCAGTGTTTCTACTTGCTCGTATTTACCCAAATTAACTATAAGTACCTAGAAACACCATCCATTTGTCTGTACTTCATCAGCTTGTCTACGAGGATGAGAAAAGTCTAGCTGAAGTCAAGATAAAAAACACTCCCTACTCTTCCCTCATCCATCACCTCATCATAGACGACTATCAGGCTGGTTAAGCTTGATTTGCCCTGCATAAATCCATGCTCACTACTTCCAGTCACTTCCCCTTTTCGTATGTTTGGAAATGGTTTCCAGGATTATTTGCTCCATCAGCTTCCCAGATGTCGAGTGAGGCTGACCATGTTGCAGGCCCCAAATCCTCCTTGTTGCCTGTCTTGAATGAGTGACATTTACATTCTTTGAGTCCCCAGAAGCCTCCCTCAATCACCGTGACCTGAGATTATCAGTCCTTTCTCTTCCTAGCACTCCTTGATCCTCAAAGATGGTCCCATGGTCATACACCCCCAAATATCTGGTGTCAACAGCAGTTGTGCAGCCACTTGTTAGATTTCAAGACTTCCTGAAGCCCTTGCCCCTCAGTGACAGGATCAGGTGATCACCTGTGCCCCCATGCCCTTGAAAATCACTCCAGCGCCCTGCAGTCATGCTTTATGTATAAAGCATATACACAGATATATATCCAGATCTCTTCTGGCAGAGAGTGGGACCAGAGTCCTAAGACCAAAGAAGCCTCTGAAGTCTCTCCACATCCTGGATCTGAGTTCCAAGCAAGTGGCAAACTCTCTAGATAGCAGATCAAGTCAGACAACATGGGCCTCCATCCTGCATGGCAGGGAATCATCCACAACTATCCCTTGCCGCTTTCTCCTGATCTCATACAGCTCCCAGCCCCTCATCTGCAGCCAGGGCACTGAATCTGCTCTGTAGATACAGATCCATGGGCAGCCAGGAATTTTCCTGCATCGTCAGAAGTCACAGGCTCCCTCCTGTACAAACTCCTGAACCCTCCATCTGGGTGCTGGGAGCTGGGATCAAGTCCTGGCTCTCACACTGGCCACTCCATGGTACCACTGCAAGGATCCTCCACCCTCCCTCTTCAGAAGGCAGCTGGAGCAAGAGCCCCAAAACCACTCTGGGGGGAGGGGACAGCTGGCAGAGCTCCTTAGAGCTCACAGAGCTTTTTCTAGAAGTCGAAGCCTCTTGTAGGTACCTGCGGATGAAGGAGTCAGTAGAGAGTGTTTCACAGGATCCCCAGAAGTCCTCCAACAATCCCAGAAGTTCTGAAAGAACATATCACCTCTTTCACAGATTTAATTTCCTTTAAAACTTCCTCCAAGAAAATTAACTTTCAATGACTGTAAAGAAACTTGAAATAAAGACTAAATACAATGTCTGTAACTTTGTACTGCAGGTGTAAAGTCGAATTCCAGTATCTTCTTTCTCTACTTTGTATTTTGCAGTCTTTGGACTCACTGAAACATTAATCAAAGGCAAAGCAAAATGCAGGAATATTTTAGAAGTAGACTATTTTTAAAAGATCACTTAAACACAAAAGTGCAAACAATTATGCATGTTTAAGTTCATGCACGCAGATGACCTCAAAGACAATGGGACTAAGGTGTGTGAAATCAAATATCGGCCAAGAGTTTGTGATGTTGGAGATCCAGTCCAATGTTGGTAGAAATGTTCTGTTAAAATAAAATCAATTTCAGTGTAAATTACAGTTTTACAGTGAAACAGAAAGATCCATTCTGCAGCTAACAGGTTAATTTTTAGCTGAAGTCTTTCCTAAAACTGTTATAAATGCAATTATTATTTTTTACACCATATGTAAAAGACAGAAGGCTGCAGTTAATAAATAGCATTTCTCATTCTATTTTCCAAGGCTCCCAGGGGAAGACTTTGGCCTCTTCAAAGGGGGTAAAATCCATGCAAGGCAAAAAGTGAAAAGAAAGCAGCATTTTTCATTCTATCCTTCCCCATTTTTGCCTAACATTTAGCAAAAAATAGAACAATCTATTAAATGTAGGCAACTAAATACATGGTCTCTGAATATGCAGTTTCTCGTTTGAGCTTTGCTAAAATGTACATGGCAATTATCCACCAAATAATAAAAGAAACTGCCACAAACACATATATTGTTGAACATATATATTTTCTTCCCCAAATATGTGATTTTTTTATTAAAATATTCATATTGAAAAGACAATAATTGCATGAAAACAGAGTCATAATTCAGAATCTTTCTACACATTTAAGAATTTTAGTTATGGAAAGACATGATACTGTAATACAGAACTCTATTTGAAAAGGCTCTCCTTGTAACATTATCTCTTTGAAAGACTTTTGGTGGGGCACCCACTTCTCTTCATCTCATTATTACCTCAAGAGGACAGATTTGAATGACTGAAGAAAAAAACCAGCTCTTTCTGCAGATTCCCCAGCAACATTACTGTGTCCTTGCTCTGAGTGCATCTTTTTACAGCCTGAAAGTATTTTCAATATAGATTTTTAGCTTGGTTTCCTACAGGAGGCAAACTTACACTGTCGTATCTAATATCACTTTTGGTCTCTTAACAACAAACCTAAACTCAGATCAAGCCTAACAAAAATCGGCACAGTGGTAAAGGTGCCAAAACTTCCTGCAAGTGTCATGAAAAAAGACATGGAAATAGAAAGGATCAGAACAGTATCTCAGTATTGTATTGAAAAATACAATAAAAGTTAAAACCAGCACAAGCCAGCAGAGCCATTACTACTGTAGCAATGCAGTTACAACTGCATATTCATTAACTGAAATCTAAGAGACTCTATATGAAGACATTACACCCCAAGTAAATTAGGTTATTAAAAATGACCGTATATAGACCAGACACCTACAGCAGTTCAAGTCAGATGCTTTAAGTAGAGCCACACAGCATCAGGGAAAATCTCATTTGTCTTCTTCCACAGAGACGTTCTTGCAGCCACTTTCTCCACTGCACTATGTGAACAGTTTGACGAAGACTCGTGCTTGGTGTGGGGGTCCAAAGGTGACCAGGGCAGGGTCATCAGGGCACTGCTCCACCGGCTGCACAGGAACAGCACTCAGGGGACTCAGGGGCCTGGGCTCAGGGATTGCATTTCTTCCACCAGCTCCCTTTTGACAAAGTGATGATGCTCAGTAACACAACCATAAATTAAAAAAAGATGGTTGCCATACATTGGAGTTATTTTGTGGTCTTCTGATGGGGCAAAGGATATCCTAACAGTGTGACAGGCTGTTTCAGTGTTTTCT
Source organism: Mohoua ochrocephala (assembly GCA_013398855.1). Taxonomy (NCBI): domain Eukaryota; kingdom Metazoa; phylum Chordata; class Aves; order Passeriformes; family Acanthizidae; genus Mohoua; species Mohoua ochrocephala. The sequence continues at coordinate 455,057 of VZTA01014012.1, read as the reverse complement.
CTTGCTGAGGTGCAGACCGGCCTCAAAATTAACATTCCACAAACTCCTCATTGAACTTAGATATAGCGCACGTGGGTGGCTGAGCGGGCTGGCAGCAGCTCGTTCAAGGGGTTTCCTTTCGCAAAGGAGCCCCTGCAGTGCGGTTTAGCACCCCGCTGGCTGACCACTTCTCACCCGTGGGGTACAGCACGCAGCCAAACCCACCAAAGCTGATGAACTTAGGCACCACTAGAGATGAGAGATGGCCCTCAGACGGGGATTCCCAAAGGTGTTTTATTCGGAGGAGTCCCAGTGCCAAGAGAGCGAGAGCCTCTTGGGACCGGTTGAAAAAGGGGGTCTCGAGGGGGCATGGTTACACAAAAATCAGCCCATAAGGAGAGAGGGGAACAGGGGGTTGGGTTACATCCCTGTAAGAGTTTACAAAACTTGGTAAGAAAAGCCTTTATACCTGAGAGCTGACCCACCAGAGCGGCAACTCAGTCCGCAATTCTGGTTGGTCAGCTAACGCAACACTTGGATACTTCCCATCTTCAAATCACTACAAGTACCATACAGTATCATTCTGTTTGCAGATGTAGTATATTAGATATGTAAGGCAAACAATCCGAACTCCATGTGAGTATAGTTTCCTGTCAGGAAATTTTTGCCCTTCAAGGGTGATAGTAGTACAATCCAATTATCCCAGGTTCAGGAAAATCTAATATTGAAATTAGAAAAAAAAAAAAAGTTCATATACAGAAACAATCACAATTCAATCCAGCCTTGAGCAGAGAGTATGTGGAAAAACTCTCTGTCTTTTGCAGTTTGCTTAATATAATCTGGAATTAAAATGTCGTAATTGAAAATATATGAAGAGCACATAATTCTCCAATAGCATCCGTGACTTTCTGGGACTTGTTAAGGCTGGTTCTCATATAAATCTGAAATGCTAAATCTCAAACTCCTGAAACATCTTCTTATCTTGAGAACTCAGGTGAATGGATCATCCCTTGAATGGGATGTCTTTTTAAGAATGAGGAACAGACTGGCTTACTTTGGAGGCACTGACATTTTGAGCTAGTTTGATTTGGAGAAGGGAAACACAAGGTGAAAGAGTTGCTCTATCCCTTTATATCTGACTTTCAAACCCAAGACTGAGAGCATAATTTTTTCACATGGAAGTAAAACTTGAAAGCAAAGAAAGTGAACTGAGCCCTGACAGTTGATAGCTTTTCTTTTTCATTCACACTGAAGAAAGAGCACCTAGCATTTCACAGCTTATGAACTGATAAATCCTTTTCCTTAACTCTGAAAGGATAATTCTCCAATGTTTGTGCTATTACCTCAAGAAGATAAAACAGTTCTTTAATATGTTCCACAATAATAAGAAATTTTAACAGATTTTTAATTATAATATTATAATACATGGGGGTTTTTTGATGGACTTGTTCAGAATGGTTTAATTGTTGACTATTGCTTTTTTATATTCCTTTTTCAATTAACTGAAAGATTTGATAGGTAACTTATAAACTGACACATGAAAAATGTTATCTATACTCAGTGGTCTGCAGAGAAAATACACTTGAATATTTATGTTTGCAACCAGCTGAACTACTGAGAAAGAAGAAGGGGAGAAATATAGCACAAAAGATCCAGAAATAGCAATGAGGAATGGGTGACTATATTACCTTTATTTATTAATTTAATATACACAATATAAGTAAACAAGGATTGGATGAATGAGTAGCAAGAGGAAATACGCCTTAGAGATAAAGATGCTCATGAAAACTGATTTGAAAAATCAAATCAAGGTGCAGAGAACAGACAATGTTAAAAGCTTCAAAAGCAAACAAAACAGAAGAATATCTGAACAGAGAGCAAACAAATTAAAGAGGAGGAAGCATCTTGGGAAACTGCATCTAGATTAGAGTATGTAATTACAGGATTTGCAGCTTGATAAAGCAATTGATTACAGCAGTGGATTAATTTTAAGTCATGAGTGAACACCAGGATCTGAAAAAGAGACAATTACTTTCTTTGGCAATCTTCTGCTCAGAAGTTGTAAGTTTCAGTTTCACCCACTTGATGATCAGGGCAAAACTAGAAAGGCCCTTGATATATGTGTTTATCACATAAGAGCATTCCTAAATACATCAAACAATGAAGACAATAATTATTACTGCGTTAACTTTCAGACCAAATAAATAAACAATTATAACACCTTAAATTAAAAATTTTAAACATAACTTTAACAGCCAAATGCCTAATATTATTTTCAGAAAGAATACTGAAAATTTGAAAATATCACAAGCCAAAAGCTAAGAAGCTTTGAAGAAAAGGAAGTTGAAGTTCTAGGCCAATTTTATTCACGATGTCTAATTATATATATATAAAAAAAAAACCCTCAGTGAATCATATATTCATATAAGCACAATCACCAATGCATCCAAAAACTGATTTCTTCACCACCTGTTTCATTTAACACAACTGTATTCTGTCCTTTCCTTGAATGTTTACACATCAAGATTGGCATCTGTGGACTGATCACACAGTACTTCCCAAAGATCCAGTTTTCCCTCAACAAGACCATCTGTGAGGCCCAGCCCAGTGGGATTCATTGTTCAGAGTGAATCAAGACAGCTGCATACATAATTACCTTTATTACAGAAGAGCAATTATAATTCTATTGATCAAAGCTGCAAGTACAGATAGCTCAAAGGAACTTTACTTAAATTATACAAACCTTTTCATCATCTGTTACAGAAATCTGAGAACTTCACCAGCTCACTCAGGTTAAAGTCCTAAGCACACTTCACAAGCTTTAAGACACCAAATTGTTTTCAGATGCCTATTATTTCTTCACTTCAAATGGCAAGACTCTGTGCTTTATGTGATTTGGTCAACCTCCCCAGTGATGCCCACCATCTGTTCCTATCTCTCAAATTTTCGAAGCAGCTTCAATTGTTCATAGCTCCACAAACAAAAATTATGAACATGAAGAAGAAAGGGAAACGGCCACATTATATCAAACTATGTAAACGTTTTTTAATTAATTTGTGGAGGATCACCATAAGCCCTGTGTGCAGTTTTCGGCACTGCAATATAAAAAAGACATGAAGTTATTAGAGAGTGTCCAAAGGAGAGCTATGAAGATGGCGAAGGACCTTGAGGGGAAGCCTTAAGAGGAGCAGCTGAAGTCACTTGGTCTGTTCAGCCTGGAGGAGACTGAGAGGAAACCTCATTGCAGTTACAACTTCATCATGAGGGGAAGAGGAGAGGTAGACACTGATTTCACCACTCTTGTGACCAGTGACCGGACTCGAGGAAATGGCATGAAGCTGAATCAGGGGAGGTTTAGGTTGGATATCAGGAAAAGGTTCTTCCCCCAGAGGGTGGCTGGGCACTGGAACAGGCTCCCCAGGGAAGTGGTCACAGCACCAAGCCCGCCAGAGTTCAAGAAGTGTTTGGACAACGCTCTCAGGCACATGGTGTGACTCTTGGGGGTGTCCTGTCCAGGGCCAGGGGTTCGACTCAATGATCCTGATGGGTCCCTTCCAACTCAGCATATTCTATGAAACCTCCTTCACACAGCTGACACAGGAGCCTTCCTGGAGCGCTGCCCTGCTAGACCTGCTGTTTATGAACAAAGAGCTGATGGGAGAGGTGGTGGTGAGAGGCTGTCTTGGGCATAGTCACCACAAAATGACAGTTTTCAATTCTTGGTGAAGTAAGGAAGGGGGTCAACAAAACCTCTACCTTGGACTTCCAGAGGGCTGACAACAACAGGACCAGGCTCAGCCAGCATGGGTTTAGGAAATGGAGGTCCAGCTTCACCAACTGATCTCCTTTTATAACCAGGTAACCTGGCCAGTGGATGAGGGAAACTGTGGATGTGTCTACCTGGACTTCAGTAAAGTCTTCAATACTGCTTCCCACACCATTTTCTTGGTGAAGCTGGCAGCCCATCGCTTGGACAGGTGCACCCTTCAGTGGGTTAAAAAGTGTCTGGATGTCTGGGCCCAGAGAGCGATGGTGAGCAGAGTTACATCCAGTTGGTGGCTGGTCACTAGTGGGGTTCCCCAAGGCTCAGTACTGGGCCCAGTCCCATTTAATGTCATTATCAATGATTTTGATAAAGGGATCCAGCGCACCCTCAGTTGGTTTGCAGACACACCAAGTTGGGTGAGAATGTCGATCTACTGGACGGTAGAGCCACCCCCCCTCGCAGAGGGATCTGGACAAGCTGGATGGATGGGTCAAGGCCACTTATATGGGATTCAACAGGGTGAAGTGCCAAGTCCTGCCCCTGGGTCACAACAACCCCATGCAATGCTGCAGGCTGGGGGAAGAGCAGCTGGAAAGTGGCCCAGCTAAAAAGGACCTGAGGGTGCTGGTAGACAGCGGCTGAACATGACCCAGTGTGAGCCCAGGTGGCCAAGAAGGCCAATGGCATCCTGGCCTGTATCAGACATAGTGTGGCCAGCAGGACCAGGGCAGTGATTGTTCCCCTGTACTTGGCACCGGTAAAGCAACACCTCGAGTACCACGTTCACTTTTAGTCCCCTCACTACAAAAAAGACATTTTTTATGGTGTGGACCATTGCTGCTTCTCATACATTTGACTCTTACATATTGATTGAGTCAAATTAGATCTGATCACTTTTGCTATGTAAAAATTGTAAAAGCTAGTAAGTATGCATTCAACTATGTAGAGTGACACATCCTGGCAAGGCAAAAAAAATGAAAAAATAGATTCCAGAATATAAAACTTTGTTAAGCATTTTATGAGGGTTTTCTAGTCTGGTTTATCTGCAGCAACTAGAAGAGGAAAAGATAATGCCAAAAAATGGCAATGGTAAACAATATTCTTCTCATTCACTTGTGAAAAAAAAATTAGATAAAATTTTAGTTTGTGTTTAATCAAAACATATATCTCCTAAGCTTTTTAAATAAAAAACTCTGCATTCTGCAAAAAAAATTTAGGGGTAAACCTGCAAAATTTCATTTGACATGGGTGAAGTGCCTTGCTTCATGTTTAGACCAGTCTAGGTAATTATGTAATTTTTGCTTGTTTACTTTTCCTCACCACTGAAAAAACCTCTCGAGTTTTAATCACACTTTTTTTAAAAAAATGAAGACATAGGAAAAAAAAATAAGGACTTTATCCCCGTTTCTTTTTACTGACTTCAGTTTACACAGATGTACTGTACGAAAAATCATGCCAGATAGCATGACCCGATGTGCTTTGACAATATGCAAATATATTCAAATATATGTATTATGCAAATAATTCCTATACTTCAGGAAGTCTAGACATATTCCTACAGGATCACTAACTACTGGAAACAATATTTGAGCAAATATGCAAATCTGATTAGTTCTGCAAAATACACACTAGAACCCATACAATGTCTAGAGTTCAAGCAGTATTGTCCTAAAAATTCTCTTATGATCTACATCTGATGTGCACGCTATCCACCTAATGAAGAAACATGGAATGGGGAAAGTAAGAAACACTTGTAGTCTAACAGAAATGCCATTGCTGAGTCCAACTTTACTTGATCATGATTTTTAAATAAAAATAATCCTATTACAAGCTACAGAACATTAAACTTTGCTAATTTCTTAGAATTTGCTTTGTTCACTTACCTACATTGCTACACCAGAGGAAGTCTAGTTCAGAGAAACCTACACACCAATCTGTAGTCAGACCTCCTCTTGACAATAAAAATAAGTAAGATTCAGAACCTCTTTTCCACTGTTTAAAGATGCATAACAAGCTTCGTCCCTTTTTAATGGAGAATTCAAGTAATGCTGTTAATGGTGAAGTAAAAAACATAAGAAAATAGCTTTTTCAATCAATTGTTCTAATTCTATTTCATATCATTCTATTAGAGGTTTTATGCTCTTTAAAATTTTATAACTTCCTTTATAAGTGCCTTGAATTGCAAAGGAGAAGCTGCTTCAAGACCAGAAATAGAAATCTGAATATGAGAGAAATAAAACTGTCTGGTTTCCTTGAGGTCTGGCAGAAAATGCACAGACAGAAACTGTACACATATTTACACATTTACTCTGCATACACAATGACCATGATTACAGTCAACCAACCATTAATTTATCAAACTGATCATTGGTGCAGGAGTTCCTTAGCAAAATATCATTAAGTTAAAAAAGCGATTTCGCGTACATTTTTGCATGCACGCTTGCATGTCTGACCTTTTAAATATCAGGCCTATTTTTACTGTTATTTATATATCATGTAGATGATCATTAAGTACTGGGATAGAATCTTAATGACTGAAGCTTGCTCAAGACTAGTTTATGTACATTTAGTGCTCACCTGGCAGGATTTGGCACACACAGGTGAATGTTTTTGCTGGTACACAAAATGATCGGGGACAAAGGGACTCAAAAGGCTACAAAAGTGCACATGAACCATACACATTCAAATAACCAGTAGGTCAGAGTACAAAAATAAGGTTGAAACATTCCAAAACATACAGCTGACTTGCAAGAGTTAAAATCTACCTGGGTGGGAAAATTATTACACTGGCATCTGGCAGTGCTGCGCAGGGCCAGGTCCAATACAATCTTGATTTCAGCTCCCGTTCTCTACAAAGGTGTGCAAACCTTCAAAAATCATTGTTCTAGGGATTGTACAACCTTGCCCAGGAAGCAGCAGCACAGAAATTGGGCAGAGTCTGTGGAAGTTAGTCACTGGTTTTGTAGAAATATAAATGTGACTTCAGTAGCAGCAGCAGTGGCAAGAGATTAGGGAGGTATTTCAGTCTTTACAAGAGGTCCATAGCACAGAACAATTCAATCACAAGAATGCCTGTGCCAGCAAAATAGCTACTCTTTAGAATAGAAAGAGCACTGTTGAGGGACAACCAGTTTCTCTACCTTTCCCAAGACCTAACCATGATGCTGGTACAAATCACTCACGAGAGCTTTGGAGGGTCAAGGGGGTAAGGAAAGAAAAATTAAGTGCAGTAAAAATTTCAGACGACAGATATGAAGCTTGCAGCATGGACTGACTTTAGGATGGGCAGGCAGCTTAAACCTACAGAGAATGGGAGGGGAAAGGGAGTGGCTTTGGAAACCACTCTTAAATACCCCAGATGAAATTCCACAGACCTTTCAGGAAAAATATATTTCCCTTCCACCTTGGAGGAAGAAACATAGGAAGTCCAAATAAAGTTATCAGAATATCCAGGAATTCTTATATAGTAATCCTACACAAGGCAGGATATTGAAACACACCACACCAAGAGCTAAGCAGGACACCACCACTATCTGTGCACAGGCTGTACTTAGTTATACTACAAGCATGTCACATTCAGCCTTAAAAAGCTGAGGGACATAGTAGACTTTTTGGTGAGACTGATGTATGATGTCAGTGTTACGCTGGTTAAAGACTCTACTATTACAGGTTGAAACATTTCATTCTAGTGCAAACCTCTACTCCACTGCATCTTTCCTCCCACCCGATTCCCATTTACTCCTCCTTCTTAGGGCAAACAAAGTAAATTTAAGATTATTAGCAATTATATCGATAATTTATACCTGATTTGCCCCTAACGTTATCATTGGTACAGGCATTTCATCATGAAACATACTGCTTATCAGAGTTTCATCTCTGAGGTAAAGCAAGGTAAAAGTAAGTTAACTTGAACAGATGTTTTTATTTCAGAGTATAAAAATATGAAGTTTACACTTCACAATCAGCAGCCAATTGATGTCTTCTGTGACATCTGACCTGTTGAAACTAGTCAGACCATTCATTACAGTGCATTAGCTCTGTAGTGAAAAGTAGTTTTTCTTTTACCGATACATCGAGAAAACAGTATAAAGAATTTCAAGTAGTCAAAAAGAACAATAGTAAACTCTCTTTCCTATTTAGCCAATGGAACAATAATCTCAGCAAAAAATCTCATTATTAAAACCACAAGTGACAAATGTCTAGCTTTCTTGAAAAAATCTTGCTGTTTTGGCAAGTACTGTTACTAATTTATGCTGTATTATTGACAGGCAATTAATAAACCCCCCTAATAATACAGATAATGCCAAACAGTCTCAGACCAACAGCATACGGGTTCATTTGTGACATTTGAAGTAACTGTATTTTGTACTACATATTAGACAGGGGAAAAGTGGGTTTCACAGAATAGCTACCAATAATCTTGCACAACAACACAGCAATATAGATCACTGAATCTCAAATATCAACATGGATTATGACATAGACCTTAAAAACCCATACAGCTTCTGCACAAGTAATACAATATTATCTCTCTACAGACCTCAAGAGAGCCTCCAAAATCAAAGGACTGCAACATTGCCAGTCCCATGTGCAACAATATTACCAAGTCCCCCCAGCCTTTAAAATACAGGCCTAAAAAATCACGAGATTTAAAGATAAGAATCAACACTATCCTTTATCTTCCCATGGAAGAGCTTACAATTCTTCTTTTTCCACAATACCAAGGGTTATTTATTTTCTAGGGAAGCTTGGCTTCTCAGAAAATAATCTGATTTCATAGCTGGAGCTCCGGGAGGAACACTGAATATTGGTGTGTGACACTGTGAGAGCATGTAACACAGAATGTGGTACACAGCTGATTTTTTACCCATCACCCACCGACCACGCATCCTCGGAGGTGTAACCAGATGGGCTCTTTCAAGGAAGAACACGGCATCTTCCCATGAACAAATATCACCCCTGCATAATTTCATCACGATATATGACTCAATTATACACACCTCTACTGAAAGGACTCCTGTGGCAGCATGGCCATTAGGAAATACTTTTGTATGCACTCAGCATGCAGCGCTAGCGGGTATAACAGACACGAGTTTAGAGCGGTCTAGCCCCTACAGGGCAGGAAGGTCAATGCCCCATCCCTAGTGCTGGCCCCTCCCCCATGGAATTAGTGCTGCGAGTTCGATGTGGACATTACTTGGGGCAAAAGACAGCAAGCAAAATTGGTACTGTCATGCCTTTTCCAGGATCTGTGCATTTCCACACTTCATGGCCAGAAGATCGATCAGAGTTTTCCAAGCGTATTGTCACCTGGGATGCTGGAGGTAGAGAAATGGGGTGGAGGGTCAGGAAGTAGTTGTACAGGACAGAGGGAAGGTGAAGGAGGAGAATGCAGGAAGAGAGTTCAGTGGGGAAAGAGATCTCAGGAAAATGCACCCAGTCATTACTTCTCTTAGACTGTCTCACATCAGGGGCGGAGCAGCAATTCTTACGCAGACCTGCTGCCTGTTGTTCTGTAGGCCTTGGTTTTGCAAGTGGACATATGCAATATGGCATTTACATGTAAAACACAGTCAGGGATTTTAGATAAATTATTTTAGAAACAAATATTGTAAGATGGTGAATCAAATTTGTAGCAATTACTACTTAAAGCATGGATTATTTTCAAATCATATATTTGACTGGTCTTTGAATAAAAAGATTCTAAATAAATGTTAGCGTTCAAATTTCATCATTAACTTCCAAACATATTTAGGAAATCAGGATTAATTTACCCTATCTATATTGATCAAGTGTGTGCTTTCCACAAGTTAACTCGTCCAGACATATTTTTTGAACCGCTAAGCCAAGGGAATCTGTACAATTTACAATCCAAGGAATAATAAGGCTAGTTTAAAAAGTGACCAGCTCAGCCAGCAATATGCAACAGGGCTCAGTTAGATAAAGTAGATGTCATTTAGTCAGTGACCTTATTTATTTTTTACATGGTTTGTTAATAATTAATCAAGTGTGCATCCTCTAGCTACAACTGATAAGAATGCATATGCATTTCCATTATATTCTCTCATTTCAGCATATTACAACTTAACCATAAAATACGGCCTTTGGCAGAAACCTGGTGCTCAAGGACACAAAATATGTATATAATACAGTTTTTAAATGGAGAAACTAATCAGCTTTTTAAAAAAAATTTAAAAGCACATTTAACCAATTTTACACATTTAAGTGTGCATATCCTAAACATAAGCATACTAAAATGACAACACTAAAGCCTTTTCCTAAAATTGCAACACGATAAATGAAACTCTTCTGCTTACCCAAATTTAGTACAGAAAATAGCTAGGATATCTATAATGTTAATGTGCAATCACAGCTGCAAACAAGTGTTTACGTGTTAATACTAACCTCAGCAGTGTAGCATAAAACACAGGAAAAAAACCCATGAAGGATGTTATTGATATTGTCCTTACTCACAGCAATGGGAACAGTCCCCATAGAAGTCTCAGTGTACCTGTACAGCTGGCCAAGGACATTGAGACACATGCTGGGGGGAGAAAGGGAAGTGTCTGTACGACACTTGTATTAACAGGTGAGCAGCTCTAGTTCAGGCTTTATCACTGACCGTGAGACCTGGGGACCACATGAAGTAGTTGTTAATGTATTCAAATTTCATTTTGCTGTCATTTCCAGGAAATGTACGATCAGGAACCTACACTCCTATCCACAAACACTATGACTCGAAATCAGATTATTTCATTGACTGATGCATGAGGCTCTGCCTATGTATTCCACTTTTACATGCCTGCATCTCTTTAGACTTTAACAGCAACTTTTTAGTTGCAGATGTGAAGTAAATCAGGTTGCCTGGAATCTGTTTACTTCTATCACAGCCTGAAATTTATTCTAAACATCAGACTTTTTTAAAGGCTTTGAACAAATTCCGTAACACCCAAGTGCAGAGCCTTCACTGCAGAGGGTCAGTGAAGAACCAGGTTCCTTTAAGTCCAGCCTCACAGAACTGGTACAGGTAGTGAGACAGATTATACAAACATTAAAGCTGTTTTTAAAAAAGAAGACTTAAAAGACTGGGGTGGAATCCATCAAACCAAGAAAGGTTTCTACAAACCAGACATATGTATTACCTTTTCACCCCAAGGGATCCACTGCAGTCACTGAAGGCCTAGTAAAAACAGTCATGTTACCTAAGATGAAATGCATTTCATGCAGGAGTTAAACAAGAGGATTTCAGCCCTTGTTTTTCCATTCCACCAACCAAAAAGGCAAGCCAAGATGATGAGCCCAGTTAGTAGAGATCTACACCAATGATGCCTTGCAATAAACCCCGTAGGGCTTTTTGAATCCTTTTTTTTTCCTTTCACTTCTCACTTGAAGATTTTTCTGGACTGTTTATTTCTACTAATCTATTCCAGAAATATTTGAAGAATGTTACAAGGAAAAGCTTTATATTCTATACAGTTAATTCGAGTTGTTGGTGATTGTATTTTTTCTGTGGTTTTACATAAATTAAAAAAAAACCCTGACAACACAATCTTTCCATGTCATTTCCATAAAATAACCATAATTTCAATTCCGCTTTTTGCTTTAGGCCACATTCTGCATTTTCTGTCTGCCATAAAATATGGACAATGTAGTTAAACTCAGTTTTCCAAAAGTAATCACATGTCTAGCTTTGCCAAAAAACACCCCTGAAGCTTTATCAGAAAATCAGTGCAATTATAAAATCTATGTACACAACACACAGCTGCTGGCTCTTTGAAAAATAGCCAAGAATTACAAAGTGATAGACTGTAGGAGAAATCGAATTTTAGAAAAGAATCTTTTTTTACATTCAATCTTATAAAATTTTAAACTTGAATACACTTAGGAAAAGATAGCTGTGTGGATATTCTGGCTTCCCTCTGTGTATTTTGTCCTCCAGATGTCTGAAGTTTGATGTTTCCAGGCTTCCTCCTTTCTGATGGACCGAAGGAAAGGAGTAACACATATATGATTAGTTCATGTCCATACCACTGATTCCATCTGCCATGTGTATCAATAAATATTCCAGGGATTTTTAATCACATTTGATTTTACTGGTACTCAGAGAAGCAGAATAAGTAACAGATACCTGTTTCATTTTCATATGACTATAAAAATTCTCTCTGAAATGGCCTCTCTGCTTTCTGACACTTGTCACCTGCAGGCTAGATCACAAGACACAGCAAAGGTGCTTGGCTGTTTATTCAGCCATATATGGCACCTCTGCTTTAAATCTCTGAATTTATCCTTTACTCCTCACAGGTGCTGATGTTGACCTGACGTTTTGTGGGAAAGGCCTGGGATACTTTACATAGATCTTAAAAGGGACTTGAAGTATGTTTCACCTACTTTGATCTTTGCTGGTAATCAACACAGATTGATTCAGACTTAAATGTGAGATAACAGCAACCTGGGAAAACATGAAGGGATTATTGAAGTAACTGCGAACAAGAAACTGGAAAGCAGCACTTTGGAAAGGGACCTGGGGGTCCTGGTCAATGGCAAGTTGGACACGAGACAGCCCTGGCAGCCGGGAGTCGGGGGCATCAGGCACAGCATCGCCAGCCAGGCAAGGGAGGGGATTGTCCCGCTCTGCTCTGCACTGGGGCGGCCTCACATCGAATATTGTGTGCAGTTTTGGGTGCCAAAACATAAGAAAGACATTAAGGTATTGGAGAGCATCCAGAGGAAGGCCTTGGTGAAGGACCTTGAGGGGAAGCCATATTAGGAGTGGCTGAGGTCGCTCGGTCTGTTCAGCCTGGAGGAGAGAAGACTGAGAGGAGACCTCACTGCGGCCTTCAACATCCTCACAAAGAAAGTGGAGGGGCAGGTACTGATCTCTTCACTCTCATGACCAGTGACAGGACTCAAAGGAACATCCTGAATTTGTGTCAGGAGAGGTTTAGGTTGGACTTCAGAAAAAGATTTTTCACCCAGAGGGTGGCTGGGCACTGGAACAGGCTTCCCAGGGAAGTGGTCACAGCACCAAGCCTGGCAGAGTTCTAGAAGTGTTTGGACAAGCGCTCTCAGGCGCATGGTGTGACCGCTGATGGGTCCTGTGCAGGGCCAGGAGTTGGAGTCAATGATCCTGACGGTTTATTCCGACTCAGCATATTCTCTGATTCTCTGATTCTATTCTACGATTTTACAGCACTAGTTATCAGACATTCATATCCAACTAGCATTATTTTTCTAACATCTAGTTTATTCTTCTTATCCCTCATTTCCCTAGTTAGAGGCCAATTAAGCTATAGATCTGCTGCCAAGTGCAACGTTTCTCGTCTTGCTCTATCTCATAATAGGGAAGAAACAATTCCTGCATGCTGGACACTCACCACAGGCAACAATCAGACTGCAAACCATACCCTGAGGGCTCTGTTGATTACATATGCCCTTTACTAACTTTTTATAAGCAGAGATTCAGGTAATACACTCATTTCTTTCCCAGGCTAATCTTCCATGTATAAAGCTTCTGACACAGCTTATTTATTGTTCCATTAAACTCAGGCCCATTTACAGACTGCACTCAAGAGAGCTCCTTCCTCCTCTCCCTCACTAGCAGAGCCTAACCATAGGCAAGGAACTTCCAGCATCCTCCTTCTGCCGCTGCCAGCAATAGTCTGCTCCCTGCAGAGAGAGCTTCCTGGACTCCAAACACAAGGCTCAGGTTGCCGCTGACCTGCCTTTCCTCCAAAGCCTGCCCTAAGCTTCATGCTTTCAGCCTGCCACTCACCTTCATACACAGCACTGCTCTGACATAACTTGAAGTGCTCCGGTTTCCTTTATTTTCCTCTCCTGGCTTGTCAGGCAGACAGCAGCTCTGTGCCAGCCAGGAGATCCCAGCATCCGCTGGACCACCTGCATGCGGCACAGAATGGACTCCCTTGTCCAGCTCCAGAATGGGGAAGGGGAGCCACTTGTGCTCTCTCAGCATTTCCCAGAGCATCTCCTCCCACTTTTCAGAGAGTCATACAGAGAGCAGGTAAAAAAACCCCAATATAAGGTTCCATGGCACTTATCTGGCCCTTTCCCTTCAATTCATTAGCAACTAGCAAAGTATTTCCTCACACCTATGTTTAAATGCAGGTGGCAACCTGAAATGAGCTCTTTCAAAATAAGCTTTTGAGAGAGACACCATCAAATGTTCTATTAAAATGTAAATGTATTGTCCCTATTATACTCCTTTCCCCCGTTAATTTTATAATTTGATCATGGTTTGTTTGCTCTGGTTTCTTTCTTAAAAAACCTATGCCAGTACTGGCTCAGCTATCCTCTAATTATCTATATGAATGACAGTGCCCTTAAAGATATCAGCACTTGTTTTGATAGTTTATTAGGGACTGAATTAACCATCCACTGAAAACGGCACAGAAAGCTGTGTGTAGCAATCATGTACCTTACACTTTAAAAGCTGACAATTAATTAGCCTGAGTTGATACTAAGTATTTTCCATACCTCTGAAAGCCTTAGTAAGTGTACATTTTTGCTTGCACAACAGACCCCGAAACTCTTAAAATCAATAAGCCTCTCCAAACTTCACAATGTTGTGAAAAGTTTTACAACCAACATTAGTGATGCCTAGTTACAGTGGCGATATACTTCAACTGCTTTTTACAAAAACAACAAACCAAGAGAAAAAAAATCTTCAGCGACAACACAAAAAGCTGTTCATGATTAAATCTGGATAGGCTTAAATTTCATAAATAGATATAAAACAGTGAAACATTACAAGTGTACTGACAGTTTTATTTTTAAAAAATCTTTTGCATTATATTATTGAAAAATAATAAAAATACATAGTATGAATTACATTCAACAGTTCTCACCACGAAGCTGCAAATTTTTCTATGTAAAAGAGAGGACAAATACAGGGTTTATGACAGAATTTTCACTTCTCGTCCTTTGCTGTCCCTTGAAAGAACCATGGAAACAGGAAAGCAGAAAAATGTTCAGCTGTACTTTCCATGTCATACTTCCTTTTTAGAGGTGTCGTACAAAAGCTGTCTACTGGAGATCTTAGCTGGACTAACTGCTCAGAGCTTTGTTCATTGCTAGTTATCGGTATATGCTTCCACAGGACTTTGCCTTATAACACACCAGATTTCACAGACAGAAGAGAACAAAAGGTTTTCTCCAAGGCTTAGTAAATCCTTGGGTTTTATCAAATATAAAATTGTGAGTTAACAAAGTACTCCTAGACACGGCTTTTATAAAAGCTTATAAAACAAATATGCAAACTCGAGGCCTGACTTGCACTACCATGAGTTAGAAATTTCTTCATTTCTATCTAAGTACAGTATCAATATTTGCAGACCTGCAATTAAGAGCCATAAAGTTTCAACTCCTTTCCTCAATTTGTGCTTTAATTTGATCGATAATTTATTATCAGCTGAAAACTAAATACAACGTTCTAATAGCATATAAACAACATTCTGCTTTAATAGTGTCGAAGTTAAACAAGATGACAATTAGGAAATCCTGATTTTCTCTAACCATCGAATTCTAGGACAGAATTAACTCTTTAGACCAGGGAGGCCAGACTAACAATTTTGAGGACAGTATCTGCAGCAGACTTCATTAGCATCAAAATAAAAAAATACTATATTACTGAAATAGAAACACATTTAGATCCAAAGTAAGCTACAAGGCACCCACAGCAGAGAGTTTAAAGGAGGACACAACACAAAACCTAAGCCAAAGAAAAGAAACACAGAAAACGTACAATAGAAGATTATATATCTTAAATCCACATTTAAGATATATACACATACACATAGCTAGAAGAAAACATTAGGACACTTAGATGAGAACAAGAAACAAAGAAAAAAGAAAATGTGAATTGCATTCCACAGGCAGAAGTAGTGAATCAGAAGATATGGTAGTGTTACTGCATAAAGTAATAACATAGTTTGTCAAGTACACTCTGTTTCTTTGATTACCTAATCATAGCAACATTATTACAATGTTTGAAATAATGCTGCACAAACCAGGCAGAACAATATTAGGACTCAAGGTTAAGACTCAGAAATTACAGATAGGTTCTCTTTTTACTCTTTAGATAGCAGTAAACTAGATGAAGTAATGACACATATGCTAGAAGAAAAACTACAAAACAAAGAAAAAGCAACAACCAAAACAAAAACCCCAACCCAAAAAAAACCCCAAGCAGCAAGGAGGAAAATCCAGATTTTTTAACGAAGGCATGAAAAAAAATACATAAATTCAATTTTGTAAACCTGTATTTTTCTAAAGTACACGTTTTATACTCAGTACATGAACTGGTGAGCTCACTCCATCTTTTCTTCAGAGCTTTAATAAAAGGTAGCAAACTAAATCTAATCTTCTTAAGAATATTTGAAAAAGTATACTGATTCAGTACCATATAAAGAATTCTTGCATTATTCTGACCATCTGGGCAGGATTTAAGAAACAAGAAGTGGCACCATGTATTTTTGAAGAAGAGAACAAAACTCTGTCACCCTTTCCACAGGCTGAAGGGCTGGACAGAGACTGAAGAGAAGAGAGACAGAGGAACAATTTACTGTGATAACCACCTGGTCTAAGAGCAAGAGTAGCTGGAGGGAAAAGTTGCTGAGTACATCAACAACTAGAAGATGGCTGTGAGTGTGGTGTGAGAGTGAGCAGATTGTTGGGCTGGCAGGAAAGCAGGTGGCCCCACCGACTGCTGAAGCTTAGAGTGGTGGAGATATTCCCGGGGTAAATGCAGCCCTTGTTTTCTACGCTGGAATGGCCCATCCTCAGTTTAAACCTGGTACTCTGGAAGTTTCCAGGGTTTTCAGAAGTCATAGCACTAATATATTTTAACCCCAACCCAAAACATCCTGTAATTAAGCAGCAGTTTGGATTGTGTGCATGTATCATTACAAGAGGGAACTTCCCCAGAACATTTGGTACCCCAAGCCCCTCACTTCATGCTGCCACTGCTTTCCCTCTGTACCATCAGTCCTCTACATTCAAGTTCTCCTTCTGGTGTTCTTTTGTTTTCTGGAGATGAGAATTACCTCAAAAGCATGGCAACTTGTCAGCGTTGCATGAAAACACACAAATACCAGACTCTGGATATAAACTTAGTTATTTCCTCAAACCAAGTGGAAATAAACAGAAGTTATCCCTCCTCGTACTTCTCCACAGAATCATTTAGACTGAAAAAAACCCTTAAAATCATTGAGTCCAACCATTAACCTAACACTGTCCTAACTGAACATTTCAGCTCCTCCTATCAAAAAGTAGCTCATGTTGATATTTACACATTACTAGTTTACATGTACTAGACTCCTACATATAAAAAGGAAAAAAAGAAAGAAAAAAGAAAAAGAAGAGAGGAAGATGACTGTTTTTACTTCTTTTCACAGTGCTTGCAAGTGCAAAACCGATATGCTTACAAAAATACGTCTGGCAAAAAAAATTAAACAACACATGTATTTTTATCAAGAAAATACACTGATAGAAAATTATGAAAACATACTGTTACAGTTTCAAAATAGGGTTCACTTAGGAAACATTTATCCCAGTGGAGAAAAAACATTATCAGTAGGCTACACCGCAAAATACTCAGGCCACTCAAAAGCCTAACCATATCAGAAAATTATATGAATTACAGACAAAAGTCCCATTAGTCCATCTTGAAGCACCCAGGCATTACAGCAATACTTGTGGGTGCTTTAGAAAGGAACTAGGAGAAAGAGACATCGCCTGTCAAAATAGAATTTTTCCCTGATGTTTCCTACTATAATTGTAAATGTCTTAAAGGATGGAGCTTTTAAATTTTTTTTATGAAAGCTCTTCTGCAATTGTATAGATCTCCAAGTCAGGTAGTTGTCTTGTTATTGATCTAAACTGTCTCTTCACTGAATTATATCCCATTACATCAAGTCACATTCCTTTTGGCACATTTTACATGCAGTAAGTAGAGAGACAACCTTATCTTAATAAATGCAAAGCATTTAACCCCATTTTTGCTGCCTCCCAGGTACTCACATAATTCCTGTTCCTCTAGGTGCCATTATTCCCTATTTAGACAAACTATGCAGAATCGTAGAATCACAGAATCATCAATGTTGGTAAAGACCTACAAGATCATCGAGTCCAACTGTCAACCCAGCACCACCATAACGACCCCTAAACCACATCCCCAAGACACCTCAATGCCTCTTGAACGCTTCCAGAAATGGTGACTACCACCTCCCTGGGGAACTCATTGAGGTGTCTAAACACTCTTTCAGTGGAATTTTTTTTTTATCTAATATCTAATCTGAACATGTTATAAACCTAAAACGAACTTCCTCTCATTCTTTCACTTTGAGACATGGCAGAAGAGACCAAGCCCCACCTCACTACAACCTCTTTTCAAGTAGTTGTGGAGACTGATAAGGTCTTCCCTAAGCCTCTTCCAGACTAAACAACCCCAGTTACCTCAACTGCTCCTCATAGGATGTATTTCCTAGTCGCCCTTCTCTGCACATGATCCAGCCCCTCAAGGTCCTTTTTGAAGTAAGGGGCCCAAAACCAAACCCAGTACTCAAAATGCAGCCTCACCAGTACCAAGTACAAAGGAACAATCACTTTCTTAGTCCTGCTGGCCACACTCTTCATGATACAAACCAAGATGCCATTAGCCTTGTTGGCCACCTGGACACACAGTTGGTTCATGTTCAGCTGCTGCCAACCAGCACCCCCAAGTCCTGTTCTGCTGAGCAGCTCTCAAACCTCTCTTCCCCCAGCCTGCAGCATTGCATGGGGTTGTTGTGATCCAGGGGCAGGGCATGGCACTTCATCTGATTGAAGCTCATGCAGTTGTCTTCAGCAGGTTTTGATTTTCTCTTTCAGTTCCATCTGACCACCCTCTTAATGATACCTGTAGATGATAAGGAACTGCACATATATGTTCCAGCAGTTTTCTCACCAGCATGTTACAGAATATCCCAGGTTTGTGAGCTGGTACCTTCTATAAGTGATGGTAACACTTCTTATGGGGTGAGAACAAACAACTTTTCAGTAGTTATAGTTGTTGATTTGCTGACAGTGTGGAGTAGGTAAAAAAATGTAAGTAAATGAGAATGCAATTGAGTCTCTACTGTGTGTTTGCTTGGTGTTCAGGTAAAAAATCCTTTGTATGTATAAATAATGACACTCTTTGGCTCCTTCTCCTTGCTTTTCTTGTATACAGTTAAATACAGCCTAAGCTCAGGATCCTAACACACTTGCAGGAGTATCTTGACCCCAAAAGTAATTTTGAAGCATACAGCAGAAAAAGCAAGGCTGTCACTCACCAGAGCAGATAGGGGTGTTTTAGGGACAGTCACTGAGTTAGGCACCAAATCTGAGAATCATCACCGCAGCATGCGGCTGCCCAGAAGCATAAGCATTAGTGAAGGGAGACACAGCCTCACTGACAGAGGCAGCCAATCCCTCCATCCCAAAGGCAAACCTCTCCATGGACTACGGGTGGAGCCTGAATAAGAACAGGACCCTAAACAAGGACTAGAAACACCCTCTATGTGACTGACTCTCCCCAAGGATACAAATAAAAAAACCTTAGTCCTTACTCCTCTAATGAAGCAGGTACACTTGTACAGAATTACTTCCATCCATTGAAAATTGGATTTTTGCGCTTTCTGCCTAGTCAACCAGATAAAAATGAAAAAAAAAAAAGATTACACTTCAGAAGAACAAGCCCAAAGCAATATTCCAAGCATGAAATGGCAGAAATTCTCTGTACCTCAGAGGAATAAAGTTTTCCTGAAAATTGGGAACCAGGAGGTACTACTCCTGCAGTTTGTCTCACTTAACTTGGCCAGCCACTTTGAAATCTTCCTCTACAATCTCTTCATCACACTCATACTGTGGTTATGCTGTGGTTAGCTGTGGTTCCCCTTCTAAATCAGCCCCTCAAAAGGATCATCAATTGCTAGATTTTTCTTGAGATAGGAAGTTTGAAAACTCTTCAGCCGCCAACCTAGTGAATAATATACTGCACATTCTATGTGGCACTTTCTGGGTCTTGAAATTGTTAGGTGCTGTAGCTGTAAGTTCTATGCAAATACATGTAAGGAGTTAAAAGAATGGGGAAAAAAAAGGAAAAAGTTATGACTCCTTTTATGTCAAAACTGAAAAAAACAACAACTGAACAATTTTTATGCAATCATACACTCAAACATCATCTGTAACAAAAAGCATCAGAGAGGGAATTTCACTGGTACCAACGCTGAAGTATAAACACAAACCTCTCTGCATTGTTGCACTCTCTGCCACACCACAAAAAATACTCTGTTTTAATTTTTTTTTTGGTTGATAAAGGAAACAGCTCTTGGTTTGTATTGAGTTTAAAAATATTTCACGCAACAATCTCAGTTTTCCTATGGGTGTGTTTTTACCAAGATTATTATGCATAAGCCTCCCACTAAACTTAGCATGATTTGTATGTTTGGTAAATGCCGAAGAAAAGGTCTTGGCCCTCTGCAATTTACCACTCTGGATTATTAGGTACAGAAGTCATGTTTAGTGTTTGTTCAGTTATTGAGTATGGAAGAAATAAAAATAACAATAAATAAAATAAATTATCTAATAATAAAAAAAGGTCTATAAAATGAAAAAATATTTATTTAACTTCAAATAATATCTTAATCAACCAGCTGCTACTGCAGTTGCAGTAGCATATGAAGCTTTTCATAAAGCTGAAAAGATGTGGATTTTACATCTTTTTTAACTCTTCAGTTATTTCTTTGGAAAACAACCCTACAAAGAGTTTCTGAGGCTCCTAGCGAAGACCATGACACAAACATGGCATGGGGTTTCAGGAGCATATTGGGTTTGCAGAATGAACAAACATCATAAAATGCCTCCCTTTCATTTCCTTGTCTTGAAGAACAATTAAAAACATTAATTTCTAAGTTTTACCCAGCAGACATTTTAACACATTCCTGCACAAATTCCTGCCTTGGAGATAGAACTGGAAAGGTCAAAGTGTGTGGGGGGAAACAAGAATGAGCCCCTGAGTTTCAGGAAATTAAGAATGGTATTATGAAAAAATGAGGAGGTTGGATAAAAAAAAAATATAGTAAAAGAATCAGTTTTCTGGCTGCCTAATTTGGTTAGCGTTGCTCTTAATGAGGAGGAATAAGTGGTTTTGTCATTATAACACATATAATGTGTTGTCTACAAAATGTGTTGTCTACAACAGCAAGGCCATGAGAGGAGCATGGAACTCTGAAAAACACTCTCATGAGAATCAGAAGAACCCACTGATCACCCACCATATCAGCAAAGCTGACTACATAAAACTCATGTTAAAGGGGCTACGGATGACGCCTCTGATTGGGAATCCTGGGCGATTTTCACTGAAATTCTTGTGATTTTTCTCACAGGAAGGAAGAAGCACAGCAAAATAATGAAGATCAAGAATCAGGGCTGTGGAAAAATGATAGTAATGGATAGGAAACATTAGAATGAGTATCTGAATGACTGAATGTGTATCTGCTCCACGGATGCAAATCCATAGAGAAGGTTGAATCAAGATGAAATCATGATAGAGGGGCTAATGAGATGAGTTTTAAATTAAGGAGTGCAGGGGCAAATTATAAAGAGATCTGCCTTATTTGCATTAGCTTGGTTTTTCGGTGTGGGGGAAAAAAGGAAAACATGAAGCTCTAAAAGCAGATGAAGGTCTGTGCATGGCTGTAGTTTACAGGAAGAGGAAAATGACTAAGTTAGAATATGGCAGTAGAAGAATGATTACCAGGGAAAATTTGAAAGTACAATAAGGAGAAGGAAACTATTAATGTTGATGAGAACAGTAAATACGCAATCAACATAGATAATGAAAGGAATGAGCTGGCCTAGCCTGCACAGTCGAGAAGAAGGTAGATTTGCTAGTTCCCAAAGGAAGTAACTGAACTGCTGAAAGGGAAAAGCAACAAAATGGAGGTGTTAAAATTACGGATACAGACCTCAAGGCGGCTAGTGCAAGCATAATAAAAATATTAGGGCAATCCTGGCAGGAACAAAAAGCATTGTGGAAAGGTGTCATCGATGAAAGACATATTTTTCCCGTGGAAGAGAGAAATATTACACTGTAAGACAGCATTGTAGTTCATTGACGTGACAGTACAGGAGAAGGCATAACATCCAGTTGGCAGCCAGTCACTAGTGGTGTCCCCCCTGGAATCAGTGTTGGGCTCAGTCCTGTTTAATATCTTTACTGATGATATGGATGGTGGGATCAAGTTTGCCCTTTTCAAATTAGCAGATGACACCAAGTGGAACGGGAGTGTTGATCTTCAGGAGGGAAGGAGGGCTCTGCAGAGGGACCTGGACAGGCTGGAAAGATGGGCTGAATCCAACAGTATGATATTCAACAAGACCAAATGCCGGGTTGAACAACAACTTTTAATTTTTTTTAACGTGGAGAAGAGGTAAAAAGAGTTAAAAATCTATGAAGGTGCTATTTCAGCAGCTTTGAAGAGAAAACTACTTTTATGTCTGTGCTGAAATTTGAATTGAAGCACAAATGGCCTTGGAAGCTTAATAATAAGATAGAAGAGGAAAATCCTTTAGTATTATGCTCTATATTTTAAAAACCTTGCATTAATGGAAGTTTTGAGTGCATGATACAGTGCTATCAGCAAGGTAATAAACCACACATGATGACTCCCTGCCACCTACTTCTGAGGAATAACAGACAACACATGACAATTGCAGCTCTGTTGACTTAAGTTAGCAAGAGATCAGATTTTATGCCGGTACTTTTTCTAAAAAGAATAGTATCTGCATATCATGAGCTTAGTGGATAAGAGCAGATATGAATAAAAAAAACAAACAAAGAAACAAAATCCAAACACGTTAATACCTAACCATTTGAACAAAAAGATTCTGGCAGAGGCTTCTTTCAGCATACAGAGACAGTATACGATACCTGTCTTAAACGGTATGTGTAACAGGGTCACCCTGATCATTTCATTATATGGGAAATTCAGTTCCCCAAGTTTTTGCAAAATCTGTACCACAATTGGTATAATACACACAATATGATCATGTTTCTGGATGCAAGAAGTTGAAAATGCACCTAGCCAGTACACAGCGTTAGATGTGAACCTTGAATGTTTATCAGAACTACTAAAAGAGCCGCACACATCAGAAATACTTATAGATTTGGGGGGCATTTTTGTCATTATTTAGTACTAACTCCCAAACCTGTGAAAGATGCTTTTCTTTCTGTAGGTTTAAAAATTGACAAAAAATATGTATTGACAGAAAATGCTGAGCAACTTAAAGAAATAAATATTAAATAAATGTTTTAAAATATAAAAAAAACCCAAACCATGCATAAATTTTAGATATAACTCAACAGAGGTATGAGTAACAGGATCTGCCTGTTATTGATTCTTAATGAACCGACTGAGCAGAAAGATATTTCACAGTAAACAAAACATACTGGATATATCAAATACCATCCCTGAAGTAACCCGGAACCATAACCATTTGAGATTCCACTGAAAGCACATAATTTTGACAAAATTTTCCTATGCAAAACAGTTTGTTTAGAACCTATTTCAGCATTTTAAGATGTTTTTGCCAGTTTCTAATGTACCTTGACCTCACAGGTGTTTTGTTTCACATTACAGATTTTGGCTAGTAGGATGATTCTGACTCACTACTAAGGATTTAAGATTTTGCATATTTTGGCAACACCAAAAATTAGAGCCCTTGTTATGCAACAAAATACACTAAATAATTCCACATTCGCCAGAAGCTTATTTTTTTAGCTCATTCATTTTAGCCTTTTAATATTGGGCCTCTTATATCAATTCTTCCCTCTGTGCTTCCGTAAAAGTAAGGCATAAGTTCATGTTGTTAAACCAGGAAAATCACTTAGTGAACTGATGTTGAATTTACATAATAGCATGGACAGCCTTGCTGACAGAGCTAAGTCAAAAATATAAATTTCTATTTAATCACTTAAATTACTGGAGAAACTTCTAACTGAAGTACATTTGTGCAACTGGCACAAGAAGGACAAAGCACACGCTTCTTATAGGAAAAAAAAATAAAGGATGTACCTAAAAATCCATTCATCCATAATTTCCTCAATCTGCCAAGAAATGTATGATATTCTTATCTTTCATCCAATTCCTGCTTCCTATAGATACTCTTCCACGAGCATTAGCAATAGAATCAAACTAGCGGCTAAATCAGGGAAGTGTCTGTGTAATATCCAGTACAGACAGAGCCCATGATGAGGCCATACTGGTACTGCCTCAACATGCCATGCTACCTACAGAACTGATAACAGGATCATTGTGCATGCTGCCACACACATGGAGATGCAGTGGGAAAGCATCTTAGAAGCTACAAATGGAATTAACATGCCATCAGAGGTGTCATGTTCAAAGGCGCAAGAAAGAGAGTCAAAACGTAAAGGTGGATCTGCCTTGAAGTGTTCTTCAGCACAACATATGGAACAACACTCTCCTGGAGGGGCACATTCATTTTAGTACTTATTTTGTCACTAAAAGCCACATTGAGAACTACATAGACAGGGCAGGTATTCCTACAGCCAGAAAACATAAATCAAGTTACACTAGTTCCTCCATCACACTACCAGAACTGTCACTCGAGCTTCTTGAAATTCATACAACTTTTGTCATATGTGATACACTGGCAGGATTTACATAAATAAGTGTGTTATATTTATAAACACAGGCCTTTTTATATAAACAAATTCTTACTGATTATTTTTGTTTCACTGCTGAATTTTCCTCTTATAATACTTTCATTACATTACGGTGGCATCAGACAAGTAAAATCGTAAACATGACACTTTTCACTGGTTGAATATTTTGACAAGAAATTGGTGTAATGTATGCAGCAGACTTCAAGAACTTTTTACATGAACCATAGTTTCCACTGTATTTACGTTTATTCATAATTTTTGAATTTAAGTTTATTTCAACTAATTGAAGTTTCTGTTTAAGCTTTACATTCTAAAAGTTTAAACAGGTCTTCTACTTCTTCCTCCCTCATGCTAAGAAAAAACCACAACTCTCAGACAAAATACTTAATTCTAAACACTTGAGTTCATTTCCTTTTCAGCCTTAGTGTTCCTGCTAGAAACTGCGTTTTATTACTTTCTATATTAAAGATCCCTATCTAAAGTACCTATGTAATATTTAGAGATCTGTGTGAGAAGTGATGGAAAGCACTGAAGAGCAAACCATCCTCTCTTACTACTCCTAGGCTGTGGTCCTGCCAGCCAGAAAGGCAGCAGAGTTGTTAGGGGCTGGTGATGATGTGGTTTCCAGCCCATGGCGAGCCCAACGGGGATGAGGCCCAGCTACGGGTATGAAGACTAAAGCATCAACTTTGCTAGCAATTTAGAAATATTTCTGAGGCTGGACTTCTGATTTTTTTCTCCCTCCTCCAGAGGGAGGACCACAGAGAAAGTTACAATTTTGAGCTTTCACTGATCCCAAGCTGATCTGATTCAAAACTCTCTGGTTCAAAGACCACTCTGATTCCTTTGGTCAGTGGCTCGCTTCTGCGGTGAACTAATGCAGGACATTTATCAGAGCTCTCCCTGGCTTTTGAAACCTTGACCACAGGTTTTTCCTCACACATTTTCACATCTCAGCAGGACACAGAGAGTAGCACCGTTTCAGTAGCTTTTTCTCTGATGAAGTCGAGATGGTAGTTGAGCTGGCTTAACACAATTAGTCCCACAGCCTGCTCTTCTGGCTTAACACGTGTGAGAAGCCTTTCCAAGGGACAGTAAGACAAGCACAGCTATGATATCTTCAGCTGGCATATCTCTCTGACTCTGGCACCATCCAATACGTGCTGAGGTTGACACAAAAATACAGGACTTGGTTATGAAGGCTGGGGGAAAGGTCAAAAGACTAGAGAAAGGGCATAAGTCATACCCTATGTTTAAATAAAAGGATTGTATGTGTTCTCCATAAAATTCAGAATATTTACCAAAAAAAGAAAAAAACAAAAAAAGAAAAGAAAGAAAGAAAAAATCAACATAGACACCTCTACATCAGCTTGGTCTTGAAAACATAATTTGTCACTATAACATTAAATGGACTATTTTATTTCTGACTATCAAAACAGAGTTGTAACATTTCATCCAGTCAGCAAAAACTCAGAATGGAAGGGGAACCCCTACAATAAAAAGCAAAAGTGATATCCATTTCATCAGAACATGGTGAAGATCAACAATATGAAGAAACTTTTGGGCATTGCTTTTCAACATCTTCTCAATCCAAACTAAAATTCAGTCTCTGTCATTCAGCAGTTAATTAAGTTTTGAGATTACTGCAGTATTTTATTTCTAGGCTCTTATGAACCAAACTGCCTGAACACATTGTATGGTGCTATTCAAAAGAGTACTACAAAACATTAACACTCGGTTTAAGGCAATTCAACTTCACGGGCTTTGAAATCAATACATAACTAAGTAAAATATGCCACATGGAGTAATTTTATAAGCAAGTGTTACAGAGTCTTAGTGAAAAGTTCCTTAAATCCCTTTTCGCTAATCCCTTTTCTAAGGCGTTGACAAAATAGTTAATATAGGAAAAATTTTCAAGAAGTAATTCCGAAAAATTAATATTTGGCATAATCTTTTTAATTCCAATTGCAACGTGGCAAAACCTATGAACTGGAAAGTAACTTTAAGAAGTGGGAAATAAAGTGAACTTAAATGACAAAAACTTTCTTACTAGGAAAAAATACTTCTTTAATATACTGAGTTAGAGAGCAATAAAAAGCTTTTCTGGAGACCTTTGTAAATCATATCAAAGAAAGGAGAAAGGATATCCTTGTTTATTTCTCAAGGTATTTCTTAAGGTATTCATGGTCAATACATTTTGAAATGATCCTCTGCTTGCTCTTTCAGAGATATTTCAGCTTTACAGACTTGAATCCTAAATTTAAGGCTTTCTTGACCAATGATATAAAGAAGTAGTCAAAATTCATTTCAAGGAAAATTATTTTGAAGCCAAAAACAAGACTTCAGACCTTTTCAAGACCTGAACTGGGTAACGTTGTCATGCAATTCTTTGCTAGAGAAAAAAGGAATGCAACAAATTATTTTATTGGTGTTGATACCACTGTATTTTTACCATTTAATCTTTTTTAATGGTTTAGATCAACCCTAAAAACAAGATGGATTCAGAATAATGTTCTGACCTTGGAGATAGCTTCCAGCTTCTGCTGCCAAATAACACCATCAGAGAGAATGAGACATACTCAGAAAAAGATATTTTGTTTAAATACTTCAGAGAGGGCAAAAAACATCCTTTTTTTTCCCTTTAGCATAGGCCCAGAAATGTAGGTGTTAAAAAGCACTCTAAAAGCAAAAAAAGGAACAAGCAAGACTAGACTTTTCATGAAAAAAGCCTTCCTTACAAAATACATCTGGCAATGGCCAAGTAGTCAGTTTAAACTTCCAGAAAAATTAATGGTTTAACTTCAGTCTGTACTTCCAGGGACTGAAAAGCCTTTGTGTGCAAGTAATTTTTCATAGTTACGGCTGAATAGGTGCCAGACAAAGAAGCTAGGCTGGAAGGTGCATGAGATATTAATGACTCTTAAGAAAACTACAAAACTATCAAAAGAGTAGGCTCTCTTTAATTTTTTTTAAAAAAACAAAATACATTGGAAATTTTGTAGCATATTACCAAAAAGAAAAAAAGAAAAAGAAAAAAAGATACTGTATTTTTTTTCCTGTGTTTTGCCATGTTTGTGTGGATCTAACAGCAGATTTCAGGATTTCAAGTTCTAAACCAGATTCTGGCCCACATCTTGTAAAAGACCTGCATTCACCTTTCAGAGGACTTTTTTGAGCTATTGATCCTCAAAACCTTATCCATATGAACAGATTAAACTTTCCTTTGCTGCTGCTCTTGCTTTTAACACCAAGCTCACCAAGCTGTTCAAACGAGAAAAAGGTGTGCACATGAATATGAGGTGAATGTCTTGACTTCCTACAGCAGCTGTGCACCTTCCAAAATCTCTCTTTTCTTCTTCTACGTTCTTTCATCTACATTCCCACATGTTCTTAACATGGTTTTTTCCTGTTTCTTCCTTATGCTTTGACTTTAGGGTTTAATGACTATTTTTCAGTATTTTGCTTATACTTGAAAACGCTTTTTTTTCCTGTAAATGATCTCTTTTCAACCCAACCTTTTCTGAGAGCACACTACTTGTATGAAGTAGATTTTAACCCTCTACAAATCTGCCACTTTTGTTGAAGCTGATTCATTTGTATTTGATTCCCACAGGTTCCATGAGTCTATTCTCCTGTGTATTTGCAACAGCAATCATTGTGATTGGAAAACTTGGGGCTGAATCAGTCACCTCCAATAAAGAATGAGAGTCACAAGTCTCTACACTGAGTTAACTCCACATCTATGCATGGGACAAATCCACACTGTTAGTCCTTAGGCTGGATTCAGTTAGGCATCTGGAAGACATTCTGCATGGCACGGGTGTCTTGAGGAAGTACTTCTTCAACTGAAACATCAAGTGCATAGCTTACTTCATAAAGAGTAACAGAAGTATGTGTCTACTGCAGAAATGCATGGGGTACTATGCATTTCCCTACTATGGGGTAGGGCATTAGGCTGAGCAAGAAGTAGAACAGTGTTAATTGGAAAAAAGATCATGCTTTCAGAAAGAAGTGTATTTTGCCGGCTGGTTGGACATACACTGCACAGTGAGTTAACTCCCAGCTGTCTCTGTTGCTGTGACCCTTTCATTGTGCCAGCATTAGAATAAATATTCAAATTCAATGTATTTTGTATGTCAATACTCTGTTTAGTGAATCACAGTACATTTCAACCATCAAAGCTTTTTTCTTTAAGTACTTCCCTGACAGCTGTGAAGCATTAAGATATTCCCACGATCTGCCAACATCTTTTTAACAAAAATCCACCTAAACACCACTATTAAAGAGCATGAGCTACCATCTTCTGAGAGCAAGAGCTTCCTCAAGTTAGAAAACACTTTCACATCATCTGCATCCTGAACTTTTGAGTCATCAAAGTCGGACTAGTTACATTTCACTAGTGCCACGTCAGTGAAGACTGAGGCAGACAGCAGCGAGCACCTCAGCTGTATCTCTGTCTGCTGCCACTAATTTTCCCACTCTTTTAGCAACAGGCCCACATTTTCCTCATTTAGTCCTCATTAGTATTACTAATAGTGGTGGAAGCTCTGCTTGAGACCTTGACAAGCCTCAATCGCTGTTGAGTGTTGCTCTTCCTAAAATCATCCTGCATATCCGGACAACCTTTCTAAATCTCTCTTTTGAATGCTGCCCTTTTTTCCATCTTTCCCACCCTGCCATTTTGTAGAACACGTTTCAATTCCATAAACAGAATTTAGGAAAAAAAAAAATTAAAAAATCAGGGAATGCTTTTGACCGTCTGGGCAGAGGAATATCATTGGTGCATCCATACATAGGCGCAGCTTTATGGGACTGAATCTTTCTGTGCAAGGAATCATCCTGAAGGGATCACATTGCGCACTATCAATAACCATTATGCCTCATGAGACTTGACAGGTGTGTATCTCAATTTTATGTCTCTATCCCCTAAGATAATATTTTTGCCTCAAATGGGGCTCTCCAGTAATACAAGCGATTATAATTTAAAATCATACTTTCAAAAACCGGGATAAATCTGCATTATTTTTATTTTATAATTCAGTGTTACCACAGACAGGCAATCTAAACAGAGTCCACAATTCATTATTGATAACAGAACACAGTCTGCATCTGGAAAAGCAGCTGTATCCACCTTTTTTTAACCTGCCATCTTAGACTTTGCATGAACAAATAAATGTTCTTTTATGTGTATCTAGAGTCATGGAGACTCCTAAAGTGCCATACACACACTCACCTATGTGACCACAGGCCACAAGAAAGGAGGACTTAGCATTTGTTGGAGAACTAACATACGAAGTAATTCTCTGGTGAGTTCACTTGATTGGCCAGATGATGGATATTTTGGTTTCTCTAGTTGTCTCATTGGCTAAACCTACTTTATGTCTTAGGTTTGTCGGCAGAAGACATTCCAGACAGATCTCCCCACCAAGACCCTAGCCAGAAACATTATCTGTTTTTTCCAACATAATAAACTGATTAATACTACCTTTACCAAGTTTCTTTAATTCTCCTAAACTGATGTGAACTTTCATGGTATTTTTGATAATTTAGACTGAACCTTTGTCCTTTTTGACAAGAAAAATCATAGTCTGGTATTTACCTTGCCAGAGAAGCTCACAAAACGTATGAGCTTTCCTCCTCTTTTTCTAACCCTGCTAATTTTGCCCTTGTACAGGCACTGATTTACCAGTGAATAATTCTGTTTTATTCAGTTGCAATACAGTGGCTCCTCACTGTTGGACAGGAGTCGTACCATTGTGCTGTTGTACAATTTTTCCTTCACACAACATTTGCATTATATTCACTACACATTCTCCACCACAAGCAGAGCATCCTAGCCTCCTATCTTCAGGTGCATTATGCTCAGTCATATAAACAAGAGCTGCATATTCACCTCCACTCTATTTCTCTAGAGCTCTCCCCTCTCTAGCCTTAGCAAATACATAGTCTATGTTTAAATATATGACGATACAGGTGTCACACACAAAAACATATTCATATATTTCTGGATTCAAGTCTGACAATAAGTATATTATAAACTGAAGGCTGCAAATCACAAGAGTTTTGTTATAGGCTCAAGCAACTATATCATATAAGGACAGGAATAAACAGAGACACTTAACAGAACAAAGCAACTGCTACCATCGAAATCATTATTTGTACAGCACCAAACTGCCCCTGATTCCTTGTACACCATTTAAGTCTAATGCCTTGGATACCCTGAAGGTCTGTATAGAAGCAGTATCAGAAGCACTGTCAGCATTTACTGATGCTCATACCAGCACTGGAAATATTCTCAGAAGGGGCTCTGAACAGGAGCATGCAGAAGAAGAGGAAACTTGGAGAATGGGAAGTGAAAGACTTTCAATGGCAAAAAGTGCTCATTTAAAAGAAAGGGAGAGAATGGAAATGACTATTACGCTGATCATTTAATGGAGAAAGTTGTTTTCTGGACAACATTCAGCCAACTGCTCTAACCCACACAATACAATATTCCTATGGACCATTCCAGAATAGGGGCATGTTTACATCATGACATTCAAGTTTCTGTACCAAAGGCTTTGACACACTTGGGATGAAAGCCACACTTACAGTAATCATGCCAAAGCCATTATTTCACATATTGTTTCAAGTAAATCTGAGCCAGCAGACAGGGGAATGTAAATGCTACCCTAGAAGAGATTTTATGTGCAGTGCAGTCACTGTCAAAGCAAGCGTAAGTAAGTACTTGTGAGTAAACCGATAAAGCCTAATCTGTATCAGAAAAAGACATTTTATATGCATTTTGGGACTTTTGCTACTTTTCTTTCCTCTTAATAGAAAGCAGAGAGGGCTTATGTATGTATCACTGCATGGATGGCACTGACTTGAGCAGGATGCATAAGTCATAAATTCTCATTCTTCTTCAGGGAACCCCAATCTCGGGACAGCTGGAGAGCCTGACACCTCCTGGAGCACCTCTCTGAGGAAACAGTCTGATCTCCTGAAAAAAACCTGGCCTAGGAAGACTTCACAGGAACAATTATTCATAAAGAATCCCTTTACTATTTTTTTTCAAAACAAACAGGCAGCATCCAACAACAAAAAAACCTCCCTACAGCATTTCAAAAGGATCAAATTATGAGGAGGAGTAACAGAAATTGTAATAGTGTAAAGTGTTCCACTAACGCCTTGCAAAGATTTATCGAAGGAAGCTTCACCTACCCTTTCTTGTCCACAGGTGGTGAGAGAGGAAAACATGCATGCCTATCATGTAATGCTGTTTTGCACAGCAAGATGAAAGACAGAACAGTGTTTACCTACATGCTTTGGTGAGTTGACTGTGGCTGGACAGCTGGCACCCATCAAATCCACTCTAGCACTCCCTCTCCTCAACCGGACGGGGGAAAAAAATAGAATGAAAGGCTCCTGGGTCAAGATAAGGATAAGGTGAGATCATCACTATTACTGTCACAGGCAAAACAGAATTGACTTGGGGAAGTTAATTGAATTTATTAACAATGAGATCAGAGTAGGGTAATGAAAAATAAAACTAAATCTGAAAAATAAATTTTCCCACCTCTCCCTTTTTCACAGGCTCAATTTCACTCCTGATACTCTCTACCTCCTCCACTCCAGTAGCACTGGAGGCCAGGAAATGGGGGTTGCAGTCAGCTTCTTAGCTGCTCCTTTCTCCTCAGGGGAAGGACCCCTCACGCTCTTCCCCTCCTCCAGCACGGGGTCCCTCCCATCAGAGGCAGTCCTCCATGAACTTCTCGGAGTTCTTCCCACAAGCTGCAGTTCTTCATTAACTGCTCCAGCGTGGGTCCCTTCCAAGGGGTGACAAGTCCTGCCAGCAAACCTGCTCCTGTATCCGTGGACTCCTCTATCCACCAGGTCCTGCCAGAAGCCTGCTCCAGCATGGGCTTCCTCTGGGGTGACAAACTCCTTTGGATTTCCACCTGCTCTGGCATGGGGTCCACCATGGGCAGCACGTGGATCTCTGCTCCACCATGGACCTCCATGGGCTGTAGGGCACAGCCCGACTCCCCATGGTCTGCACCACAGACCACAGGAAAATCCCTGCTCTGGAGCCTGGAGCATATCCTGCCCCTCCTTCTGCACTGACCTTCGTGTCTGAAGTGCTGGTTTTTTCTCACGTATTTTCATTCCTCTCTCATCTGGCTGCAGTTGCTGTTGTGCAGCAGTATTTCCCCCCCTTCTTACATGTGTTATCCCAGAGGCGCTCCACCATCCCTGATGGGCTCAGCCCTGGCCAGCAGTGGGTCTTGTCTGGAGCTGGCTAGAACTGGCTTTGTTGGACATGAGGGAAGCTTCTAGCAGCTTCTCACAGAAGCCAGTAGCCCCTGGCTACCAAAATCTTGCCTCACAAACCCAACAGACACATTTAACCACACCATGACTTTTCTGTACTCAGAGAAAAGCTAGGCTGGTTTCACATATTTTCTTCTGAAACTTTGGCAGCTCTGCTTGGTTTAGGATTTTATTAAGCTGTAAAGCACTTCCTCTAATCAGAGTGAGGAATACTGTTGACAGTGGACTTAGTTTTATGAGGAAACATTTAAAAAGCCATCCTGACATTCAAAAGACATAAATGTTAGCACAAATTGAACTGCGGCACTCTGCGCTTCTCATTCATTTTGTGAGGTACTCTGAGACGATTTGCCTGGGGAAATGAAGCAATAATGTCTGAAGGCTTGATTTTTCAGAGATTTTAAGACATACAGCTCCAGATGTTGTCATAGAAATCTACGGTACTCACTGATTCTGAAAACTGGGCTGTGGATGTATGAAGCCTTACCTTGTGCTTGTCTGAAAGGCACATAGTAGAGGACAAAAAGTAAATACGGTGCTTTCAAAATAAACCTTGTCTTGCTTCACCTTCGAGTGTGAAATTACAAATGAGTGTTACAGCTGAAATGAAAACTTGAGGAAGTAAATTTGTCTAAGCTTCCTTTTCATTTCCATCTGTTCACAGAACAGGCCTTCACTTATATTTCAGACATAAGGAAGAATTCTAAACTTTATAAGCAGTTGCCCTGGAAATACAAGACTTGACTGCAGCCATGCAGTTACTCTCACCTGTGCTTTCTAAGCTCCCTAGTCTGGCAGAACCTTGTCTTGCTTTGACATACTGCAGTCTTCTATGTACATTATGTCCTGTATGCACCAAAGAACAAGCAGGTATAAACCTTTCATTATATACAGTGCAAAGAGACACACAGCCAAGGGTACTCTTGCTACTAAAAAGTGTGTCTACACATCTGCCTTTGCTCTTGAAATACTGTTGGTAGGCAAAACACATTCAATCTACATTTCCATCACAAAAACAAATTTTGCTTCTAAGCACATGAAAAGCTAAGTGATTTTCATTCTACCAATGGATAAGGAGTTTCCTT
The DNA here is from genome assembly GCA_013398855.1 of Mohoua ochrocephala. Lineage (NCBI taxonomy): Eukaryota > Metazoa > Chordata > Aves > Passeriformes > Acanthizidae > Mohoua > Mohoua ochrocephala. Next base: position 421,186 of record VZTA01014012.1, on the reverse strand, counting down.
GACCTGGAAATGAGAAGTTTTTTTCTTTGCATCACTGTGAGTAATAATGCTTTGCAGACTTCTGACACCCTTTATGTCTTGGTAGGTCCATTCAAGACTGCTGTAGTTAAATCTGTCAGCATTTCCATTTAAGTCTCCCTTTTCAAAAGTCTCAAGTCTGGTGAAAGGGTTCTCATTATAGCTCTCTTTTAAGCAAGTAGAACTTCATAAATCAGACGTCTTGTATCTTAATTTCCTTTTAAGTGCACTTCGCCATTGCAATACTGATTCGAGTGCATCTTCATTTTCTGCTCTGCCTCAGCCAACTGTATGGTGTCTCTGCATAGAAACCAGAACCAGAGCACACCAGCCCAATGAGGGGTGCAGTTTGCTACCTTTTCTGACAGTGGCCTCCAACACAAGCAAAAGAAATACCACAATGAACAGCTACAGAATGGCAGACTTTAAGTGGCTTTGCGCATTCAGTCATAATTGTTACCTGGATGATCAAATTCCATTGTAAATTTTTCCTCTTCCAAAGGGTGGCTTCCTTGGCACCTGCTCCTAACAAATGGAAATCCGTACTCCTTTAATCTATACTCATTTTTTTTCTAACAACATCCTTGTATATGTAAAAATCCAGAAGTCAAAATAAAGACACCCACCCCCCTGACTTGGGTTTTTCATCAAACTCTAAACAACCTATTTTTTCAAATACTTTGCAGATAGAGTAGTTCCACTTATAGCTCCACTTACTTCCGAACTCTGGATACTGAACATTTATAGACTAGAGAATAGAATAGACTAGAGAATAGACTAGAATAGACTAGAATAGACTAGAATAGACTAGAATAGACTAGACTAGACTAGAATAGAACATTCTTCAGTTGGAAGGGCCCTGCAATGATCATCGAGTCCTGACCACTTAAGGGCTGACCAAGTTAAAGCATGTTGCTAAGGACATTGTCCAAATGCCCCTTAAACACTGACAGGCTGAAGGCATCAACCAGCTTTCTAGGAAGACTGTCCCAGTGTTTTACAACCCTCTCAGTAAAGAGATGCTTCCAAATGTCCAGTCAAAATCTCCCCTGGAAGGTTAAAAATCTAGGGGTGGCAAGTCCTTCAAAACTGTTACAGCGTGGCATGTCTGAAGAGTGGTCAGGATAGGAAGAGAGTGAATGTCTATGAGAGCTCATGCAGCTGAAATGCAAACTTCCCTGTAAAATGAGGATCTGTCTGCATACATACTGCATGGCACAGATAAAAGGCTGCTGAAAATATTAAAAGATAAAACAATGTTAAAAAATTGCCATTTAGGATTTCTAAATCGTATTATCTTTTTTTTTTAAGTAGCTTTGATTTAAAACCAGAAACAAAGAAAACGTCGAGGAGGAAGATTAAAAGAAGGTGTGATGATTTAAGAATCAACAAAAATAAGATTCCAGTTACAATACTTTTGTTGGCAGGCAATTACTGTCAGATATCATCAATACTTAGGAGAAAAAAAAATGATGCTTTAAGAGAAAATGTTGCCTGCTTAATTCCCTGCTTTTTGCTTAACGATGAGTCTCCTCTTCCCTTTAGTTTCTCCTAATTACCACATCTGCAGTAGGACACAGTAAATTATCATTTTATTTCATTTGCTCTTATGACATTTCAGGTCAAATCCAACAAAACCTCAGGCTCTGTCCTAGAATGAAATTAAAATTTAAATGCTTTGGAGAAACTGTGCCTCAAAGGCAGGTCTCTCTTTAGCATTCCTATTGACTGAATTATTTTATTATTGAATTAAACTATATGTATCCAAACTGAAACAGCAAAAAAAAAAAACCCTTTCCTCCTGTTATTCAATCCATTCCTCATACATTCAAAAACTAGAAATAACTCAGATTTTTGTTTGTTGACATGTTGGAGAAAATCAGAACTCATTGAATTAAAAAGCACAAACAAAAAAAATTCTAGCTTGAAATGTACCTGTAGCTTTTCTTCTCTATTTAAAGATCATTAACCTAATTTTTATTCTTGTGAAAACTGTTAGAATTTTGTTAAGTATATCTGTTTCCAAGTGTCTAATAATTGTAAGTATTAAAAGAAAAAATATTAATACAGTTTAATTGCCAACTGAACATACAGAAGTGTTGGTGTATTTTTAAACATTTACAATCTGTGTGCTGCAATATATTTCAGCTCCTGCAATAACAGCTCTTTGGTTTAATGTGTGCTGCATGAATGTAAAAAGGATGGCACACAGCACTAGGATATCAACTACCTACTTGGAGAATGATTAATTTAAGATAAATAGATGCCTGGCTTCAGCTACACTGATTGTATTTCCTATCCCAAGATGCAGAATCAGTGTTTCCACTCAGATGTTGTAAAACATATGCAGGAATCATTCTTTTCCACTCACAAACCACAGTGCATCACAGATTTAATCTTGCTCTTCTGCACTCTGTGGCTGAATTTAATTTTACTTCTGCCACCAGCCTAATAGACAAAAAATGTTTCCTATTTATTTTAATATATAAACTTTAAACTCATGTTATTCTGATTTCATCCCACTTCAATTTCTTGGTTTGATGGCAAATAACAAAAAGCTTAACTCTGTCTACAAATACATAATAGAATCACTTGGAAGAAATACAAGAAAAAAAAAAATCACAACATGCCTAACTGGAAAAATATTTGATTTTATAATGATCATGGGATTTACCAGACATGAAAAATACATAAAGACACAGCAAAAAAACCTCACTTTTTTTTCAGTGCTACAAAACAAGATTATTTATTTGTTCCACTGTAAAATGCAGTTTTTAAAAAGACTCCTAGAAAAATTAATGGCTCAGTCGCACAAGATTGCACATCCTTAAAAAACCCCCACCCTCTGGGTTCAAAGCAAACAGTATCTCTCACTCCACTCAGCAGCGTCTGCATTTGTATTCCTCTTTCTGTAGGCACTATCCTACTCACAATAAGCAATTAATTCCCTCAGCAAGCCAGGGTGGAACACAACCTTTCCCAGGCACCATCCATTGCCTGACTGGAGGAATCGGGTTGGATGGAGTGTAGTGACCGAGAGTGAACATACAGGAACTGGAGACTAGGAAGGGGCAGGTTGGGTGTTTGGCCTAGACTAAACTTGGGGGAGAGGAAGGACAGGTGTTCACTTAAGAGTTGGATTGCTAATGACCCTAAGCAAGTCTTAGAGTAAGTTCTTCTAAAGTACTGGTTAGTAACCCTGTTCTCAAGCATGTAAATGGAGACAGATTTTGTACCTCTAGAGATGAGTCACAGAATTTAAAAAAAAAAAATCAGACTGGTCTTAAATTGGAGCAGCTTTTCATATCAGTCAATATGCAATAAGTCAGATAAGCATCCCTTGAGTTGGATGAAAAGAAAAAAAGAAAAAAGATCTATGTGCATTTTAGTATTAAATTCCTTTTGCATTAGGCATATGGATTCTTATAAATAACTTCAAAATTTTTATTTCCTCCATGTAAACATTTAAAGCAGATGTAAATGACTCAAGAGAACAGCCTGGAAATCTGTCTACCCCATCACAGAAAACTTGGCAATAAATATGTGAATATTAGGAACCACCTAAGAGATGAGAGATTCTTTTACTCCTCATTCCCATTTATTTTCTTCCCAACAGTATTCCAGTCAGGGGACCAATTAGTGCTGCACAATGATCTAGAGTCCTAAGCATTTGTCCACGAGAACCAATCTGCTACTACTATACCATTTTATGTAAGCTACCAGCATCTAGTAGATGATGACAAACTTAACTGAAATTGCTTCTTTTAATTGAAGAACATATTTAATACACACAGCATTTTTAATTTATGAGCATGACTTTATTGCTTCTAGTGGGGTTTTTTTTGTAAATAGTGGAAGCTTCCATCTGGAATACACCAATAGGTTATGTTGTATCTGTTGTAAATCCCTGACAGTAAATGGTGTGAGGAGCAGCTCTTACCTTTACCCTGCAAAATTCTCTGTCTGAATCACTTGAAAAGATTCCTGGTATGTTACTCTGCCTTAAAAGGTTGGATATTCTTCTTCTATATCGTGCCTTACAAAGAATCAGTAAAAGGACATTGTATAGTTCCCAACTTATGTCCTCAGGCAGAAGCAGACTCCTTTCCCAACTCCAGAGCAATCTAAATCCCTTAGAGTCTCTCCTTACTGCTCTTCTCCTGCCTGGTTCCTGCTAGGAGCTGCAGACTGTGTAAAGGAGATTTCCACACATTCAGAGGAAATGTATGCACAGTGTCATGGTTTAACCCCAGCTGGCAGCTCAGCCCCACGCAGCCGCTCGCTCGCTCCCCCTGCGTCAGGATCAGGGGCAGACTAGTGAGGGTAAAAGTGAGAAAACTCATGGGTTGAACTGAAATCAGTTTAATAGGGAAAGCAAAAGTCACACACACAAACAAAGCAAAATGAGGAATTAATTTACTCTTCCCATGGGCAGGCAGGTGCTCGGCCATCTCCAGGAAAACACGGCTCCATCACATGTAACGGTGACTTGGGAAGACAAATGCCGTAACTCCAAATGTTGTCCCCTTTCTTCTTCTTCTCCCAGCTTTTTATGCGGACCATGATGACATATGGTATGGGATATCCCTTTGGTCAGTTGGGGTCAGCTGTCCTGGCTGTGTCCGCTCCCAACTTCCCATGAACCCCCAGCCCACTTGCTCGTGGAGTGGGCTGAGAGACAAAAAAGGCCTTGGCTCTGTGCAAGCCCCACTCAGCAGTAACTAAAACATCCCAGAATTATCAACTGTTCCCAGCACAAACCCAAAATACCTCCCCACACTGGCCACTGTGAAGAAAACAAACTCCACCCCAGCCAAATCAGCACAGCCAGAATGTTTTGTATATATGGACGTAACCAGCTGCATGACAATGCAAAAATGCCCCCTATGACGGCACAGCAGCAGCACCTCATATTCTTTCATGTGCCACACAGGCACAAGTATGCCAGATTAAAGGACAGGTAATAATACTCTGATGTAAGTTGTATCAGTAAGGTGCAAGCCACACTCTCCCAACTTAAGAGATAGTCATAATATTATTGAAAAACAGACGTGACATCCACAGAGCTACAAGGTTACAAAACTGGAAGAAGCGAGATGAGATTCTGGACATGTGTTTTCTATCTAGACATAAGTTCATTTCTAAGAACCCAATGACTACCAAATATTCCATCTTTAAGTGCCTAGACCATTTGGCACAAAGAACTTTCCATATTCATAACATTAAACATTCTGTACATTCAGAAATTATGCTTTTAAGTGATGAGTGAGTCCCTGTTTCAAGTCTTGCTGGAAAGGGAAAAGATATAAAACATCACAACCACATCTGAATCGCTCAGACTTCATCGATATTAAGGCAGATACACTGCTGGTTAGGCTATGGAAAAATGAGGAACTGAGGAATTGTATTACAAACAAAAGCCGAATTATTTTCATGATATAGCAAATGAAAAGCTGCCCTAAAACCATCTGCAAGTTAAAACCAAAAACGTAAAATTCAACATTCAGATGACTACTGACACTCACATATTAAAGTATGGCCTGCATGAGGTTTCCTTCACGGCGTACATTTAAAAAGTAATGATTCAGAAATATGTGCTTTAATTTAATTTCCTTAGGTAATATGGAGGAGACATCATATTAAAAAATAAAAATATAAAACCCACCATAGAATATAGCCATAGAAATATCTCCTGGTGCAGCTACATTTCACCTAACTTCATCAAACGGGATCTAATGCACCAAATTGTCCTCAAAAGTTTAAGCCTGAAAGGAGGTTTAAGAATATTAAACAAGTTTTAAAACACCTTTTGTGGCATCAAGAAAGTACCAAATACAATTTTCTGCAGTTTAGTGACACACCTTGACATTGTATGTCCATATGTATGGGAGATTCGTAAATCTCTTACTGTACAAGCTTGAAAGTGAAATTGCATTTAAGTTATAACACTTGCATACAATTCTATAACTCGGGTAATTTTAAGCTATATGCAAAAGAAATGTTTCAGAGTTTGTTTCAAAACCTTTTTGCATATAGCTGATTTAAAATCAGGAGATAATTTGTCCTTAAAAAGAAATTATGACGAATGCTGTAAGTAGAAATGAGGATTACATCAAAACTAATGACTTCATGCATTGCCTATGTGCTTCTAATATTTTAACTTTTATTTGTGCCAGTAAAGCTATTGATTCAGGTAATGTTTTCAAGACTGAATCTTATTGTCAAAAACTGCAGTATCCCAAAAATTATGCATAGAGAGTATGTGACAACCACCTGTTACAGAAATACCCTTTTCTGAAGCAGAAGTCAAACTCTGTGGCAGTGGAAGTGGATGGAGCTGTTCCACTGGTGAGCAAAAGTAAGGAAGCAGAAAGATGCAGAGCCCATATGGGACACAAGGCAGCCGTGCTGTTTATGTCTATATTATGATTTCTGTGCATAATACTTCATTAATTCTTGTACCCTTCCTTCTGCTGCGTGAGGCAGCAGGACCCTGTACCTGCCAGTCTGCAGAAAGCAAAAAGGCTGTCTCCGAGACACACAGAGCCCAAGCCTGCCTACTGCACATTTAACCAGCTCTGCGATTAGTCATTTTCCAGTTTTTCACCATCATGAGCAACACAGAGGTCTCTAGACAGCTCACCTCTCAGGCAAGCCTGAAGCATGTGCCTGCACTGAATTTCAAACTCAGTCTGTTTTTACCCATTACTGTTTCCACGAAAAGCATTCTTGCTGTGTAAGCTGACTTCAGCAGCCTGCTGCTATTGATAACCTTTAATGTTTAGGACACAAAGAAGAAACATTTACTTACAGATTTCCAAAGCTCTAATTAGAGACGGCCTGGGAATGTAACACTTGAAAAATGAGATGTTTCTGGGTATCTGCTTTTCATCACAAACTGCTGAGTCACATTTTGCTCGCATTTACAAATTTGCTACATAAATGATTCTTTGAGATTGTCATCAAATAAATAACTATTGAGCTTTTGATTTCAAAACCAAGTTTTCCCCACTCCCCAAACCACGTGTATCCCAAATACATGATCCTGAGCTGCGACTGGTCTCTTGGATCATGGCGGCCAACAAGTTCTCTTGATAAATCTGATTTCAGTTCTTGATTGTAAAAAAAACCCAAACAAACCCTGACAGTTATTTGCATTGAAAACTATTTATACCTCATTCTGTTTCAAGTAGAAGCTCACTAAAGGATGTCCACAGCAGGGAAGGTTCAGCGCAGTCCTCAGAGGCAAACCATGGGATAAAGCCATAAGCTGTAGCCCGTGATCACACTGCAGCTCTCCTCCTGTGAAGCCTTAGGAAAAGGCTTTTGAAGAGCAGATCACATATCCTGATTCTTTGCTTAAAAGAGTCTCTGCACAGACCGGAATACCTCAATACCCTGTATGGTGTGTCAGTATAATCATGCCATATCCACATAAGCTGAGCAGAGTTTATGTTTGATTATGGTTATATCTGAAATGCATTAAAATTGTGGCTTGCTGCCTGAGTCCACACCATGCATTCGTATCATCTCTGCCTATGTGTGCAGCAACAGATACATCTCAATTCCAGTAAGTGACATTTAGACACCTGCTGAACATGGGAAGAATGCCTGAGCCTCAAAGCCCATTGCTGCTGTGAATCAAAGCCCATTTGCCATCTCAGAAATTAGCTGCTTTTGAAGACAGCACGTCCAGATGCAATGACATCTGTAGCTGTTGAGCCCACACCAAAGGCAGCAATGGAACCAAGGGCAAGTATTTTTTACTGTGGAATTTGATCCAGCTTTCCAAATTATCACAGATTAAAGAAGTGTGTGCATTTAGAAAAAAAAAAGACAAATCTAAAATCTCAGATGGTTACTAAAGGACAGATTTAGTGAAGTTAAAACAAAACAAAACAAAAATCCCAACTCAACCCCTACAAAAAGTATTAAGTATCTAAAACAGAATTTAGTGGATTTTAGGCCTTTCAACCAGAAGACAGTCCAAAAATCTCCTGATCGGTCTTAAGCCTGGAGATACCAAAAACGTATTTGAACTTCATGTTTGTCCAAGAGCATTGCCAAGAGTTCTGAACATGCCCAGGACTCCCTGTTAGCCAGCACTGACCCTTTGGCTGAGCTCCCCATGTTTGCCAAACCAGGCACCATTGCTTGAAAGTGCCTGGAAACACAGGTGTGGTGGGAGCAGGAGAAACACACAGAAACATAGACTCATGGAATCAGAACGGCCTGGGTCAGAAGGAACATTAAAGATTACCTAGTTCCAGTGCCTCTGCCGTGGACAGGGTCCTCTTTCAGTAGAGCAGATTGCTCAGAGTTCCATCCAGCCCCTGAAACATGATTACACTTTGGCATTCAGAAATACAGGAAGAGAAGGAAAACTTTTATGGACTTCAATGGTTAAAAAATGTGCCAGATATTGTGAGAAGGGTGTTTTGTGTCCTTCTAACTGACCAAATCCCAAACCTAATCTACAGCTTCCCACAAGCGCTCTAAGCAACACACAGATGTTTGTACTTTAGGATTTTTTCACCTTTTTTTTTTTTTCAAAAATCTTAGGAACACTGTGAAAATGGGAGAGCTAGATGATGATTGCTGAATTTCTTCATCTCTAAAAGCACACAGGTAGCAACTTCACAGAGGCATTGCAGCAATGCTTTAGTTAAAGCATCGTGAACAGGCAAGAGCAGTATAAATGCCAAGTACTGTTACTACTACTAGTAGCAATAATAATAATACTTGACACTGGTATAGTGCCTTCCATCTGAGAATCCCAAAGCACTTTACAAAAATCAATTATAAAGAGTCTGTGAGGTGGGAAAGTATAATCTACCTTTTATAGATGATGAAACACAGGTTCATATCGGTTAATTGAATTGCTAAGTTATCCAGGAGGCAGGCGTAGAACCACAATAGATAGTGCACATAAGACCTCCTCTGTCATCTCTAACTACCAGGAATTCTTCTTTCCAATGTGTCACCTATTTGCTCTCACTTATCATTTTTGTGAGCTGTCTTCAACAAGTAGTTTTCATTACCTTTCCTATCATTATAAATGACAGAATTAAGGATATAACGCTAGAAAATATACCCCTGTCCTTTCATTTCCAGGATAGGCGTCATGTAGCATTACAGGAACAATCCATTTACATGTTGTAATACCCATTAATATTTACTCTCCTTGTTTTTTTACTGTTTTGATGAAGAAATAAAGTATAGCCTCGTCTCAGACAAGCCTATCACAACAAAAAAAATATTTTGGTAGATTTTACAAAACCATTCACTTATTCAAACACTGCATAATAGAACTACTTTCTCTTCTGCCCACTGATTAAGAGGGAGTAGTTGGTTGGGTTTTTTATGGTCAGGAACAACCACATGCCACCTCCCCATATAATCTCACCCAGCAAGCTGCTCAGACACTCCCTGTTAAATGCACCTGCACAAGTGAATCCTACCTGCAACTCCGAGTTCAAGCACGGCCCCAGGCTGAGGGACCTGCGCTGAAAGGCCCCAGCCTGGAACTGCATGTCACCTTGTAAACTCAAAGCAGCTGATTTAAGACTGACTGCTCACGCTAACTATTTAGAATAATATGTAACAGCATCAGTGGCCTGCCATTTTTAGATTATCCTGAGCTTAATACAGGTGACTAACGCCTAAATTCTGCCAGATTTTTCTCCTTCATTAAGGCTGATGTATTACTATTTTTTTCAAAGTCAAGTACCAGCTAGACATTTAAGTGCACAGAAAGTTTCACTGACTGGAAAAGGAAGAAATCTCATTAAAATTTTCAGAGCCAAGATGTGTCAAGTGAAGTACAGATATGCTACCACTGGACCCAGGCAAAAATTACTGATACTGTTCTCATAATATTAATGTGATAAATTTTTTGTCTTGTTAATATTAACATACAATGAATGTATGGAAATGTAATATACACTTTTAATTTAAACATTAATTTCTCCACACACATTCCTTCCCTCTCCAGTAACAGTATCACATTTTATCAGGAGAATACTAGATCACATCTTCTCTAGCTTTAGTGAAAATGTACTTTTCTCTATTTTTATATCTTGTAAAGACATCAGCAGTATTTAGATATTGTGGCTTAGAAACTGGATCATGGTAAGTGTCTACATGCACATGCACATTAATCTCCCCTGACTTCAGGGAGTGTCCCTTGCTTTCTGCAAGCAGTTCATAACCAGGAAGCAAACAGCCCCCTCAATTTGCCTCTTACTTCCCTCCAAGATTAATGGAGGAGCTTCCCAACTACTGCTGCTGCTGCATCTTGCAGTCTTGTCCACACAGGTGCTCTTGGAGGAAGGGGACAGGGTCATCTTTGCCTCCTCGTGCCTTCCTTCCCTGACCTTCTGCTCTTTGCCCTTCTCTGTCCAGTCACTCGCCGTGGGTGGACGCTCTGCACTGACCCATCGCGCAGCAAGTGCCAAGAGCAAAGCACGCTGAAGCTTTCCAGGAGCAACCAGGGAGACACATGGAAACAAGGAAAGAATTCCTTCACACAGCATTCATCGGAACCTTCCTTTTCTTCTGACTTTCCCTTCTCCATGCTTGCTGAATGTATTTTTACCACATTAATGCATAAATGCAAAGGGAAAGGAAGGTGGCCAAACGTCCACAAGATTTCTCGTTTTCCATGAAAACACTTCATGTCCTACTCCTGTCCTCAGGCTGCAGTAAGGAAAGCTAAAATCACATTTAGGTTCAAAGCTCTTTCCGCCATAGAACATTCGGCGACTTTAATTCAAGCTGACTTAGCATGGGAAGTGTACATGTGAAAAAGACATTGTTCTCCCTTCATGAGAGAACACAGCAACCCTATTTCAACAATCAGCCAGAAGAAGCTGGCCTAAATTTTGAGCTAAAACTGCCATCATTTCGATCCTTCCTTCTTCTGAGAGAACAAAAAGGAAAAAAAAGTAGTTGCAAAAATCTGTTTATTAAGGATAGAGAGAAATAGTCAGTTATTGGTCACAAAAACTTGCAATAAATTAATTAATCAGCCTCTGCAATGTGTTAAGCTTGTTCAGTTTTCAAAAATGACAAACTATTAGCAAGGTATAGCAGTCTTTAAAAGCTCTATAATGGATAGTGTTTGGTGTGCTAACTCTTACACCTAGCCTTTCACCCCAATTATTTTCCCTACATATTTATTTTTAATGCATAATGATACCAACTACCCGAACACACACTCCTCAATAGCCCAACCATCCAGAGTAAAAACTTACATCACTTACAATATCCTGCATAATCCCAAATTTTCCATGTTTTAAATCCACTACCTTCCAATACCCTCACATTTACATGCATGTAAATCTTTGAAATCAACTTGTATTAAGTTTTGTACATTTCTAAATTTAAAAAGACACAGTTCTGCTGTTGATTCTAAACATTGGATTACAGCTTCTAACCCTTCTGTAGGAGAAATCTAATTATACACCAGATCACATTCAAAACACAAGCCCCATTTAGCTTCCTTTAAAGGCATTTCAGCCTTAATATCTCAGCCTGAAAGATCATTTAAAATTAACTCAGCTATACAACCACTTATGTTAACCTTGTTTGCTGTTAAGCCAAACCTGATAGAAACTCAGTAATCCCCAATTACCACTTTCTAACACAGATAATATAGTGACCCGAAAGTAATCTGACTGAATTTCTGTTTCAGAACATAATTACAGGATTGCAAATGTATTTTTTCTCCATTAAAATAAAAAATGCTGCTGCTACAAATTTTGTATTATATTCCTTATGGAAGAACTTGAAGTATTCCTCATTTGCAATTGTTTTTTGTTAATATCTATGCCTATATTTATTTAATAACGTGAGGTTTTATACAACTAGAAAAAAATCTACAACAGAAAAGACCTTTATGTGCCAATCATAAACCAAAATAACACCAAGAAATCTTCTCAAGTTCAACATATGCAAGATCAAGCCCTGAACTGACATTATCCATCACTCTGTGTGTATAACACACGACTAATTTGATATTTTAAGTTTGTACTTGTGGTCGTATTTACTCTTAAATCCCCCTGGGAGCATAAAACGTTCATAGAATGAGTAAGATGTGCCACTGCATATGGCAGAGTAATTGCATGGGAACCAGGATTCTCTATAAACATTTTTTTTAAAGAGATCTTGCTGAAAATCATGAAAGTCAGACTCAGTAAAACTCCTTGAAAAAGCTCCGAGAAAGCTCATTATTCCTGTACTAGTTACGGGGTAAATAATGTACATTTCGGCCCTCTCGCTGTGCAAAATGCCAGCCCTCGGTGCAGGGATGAGGCAGCGACCTGCTGCTGCCTTCTTGTCCCCAGCCTGCCATCAGCACTTGGAGCACCTGTGACACTTTGCCAATATTAACAAATGGCTCAGACATAAATTATTGCACATGCCTGCCTAAAAACCACACTTCCTAGGGACATACCTACCATGAAAAGTTGTGGTCCTGCAACTAGAAAAGATATTGATTCATTCCCTCTTTTACTCAAAACCATTCTCAGCACCATACCTGAAGAGGGGAACTCTTCTTTTTTTCCTGAAAAAAGCTGCATTTTCTCAACTTTTAGTTTGTGATAAACACACTCACTCTGATAGTTTATAGTTTACACACACTAATAAAAACACTGGAATTAAAGTCATGCAGGGGAGGCAGTTCACCCATCTGCATACTAAAACCAACCCTACTTCCATTACATCGCCTGTAACCCACACATTCATACAGAGTAAGTACACATAAATTAACTAAAAACCTATGTAATCTGTATCTGTATCTCATTTGCTTTGGGGGTGGGATTAATGCAGTGCCAGAAGACTAAATATCACAGTGAAAGAGCTGAGTTATTTCCAGCTGCAGTTGTGGACTAATTCATTAACCAGCTACAGGGAGAGCAAAAATATCCTCATTCAAAATTGCCAAAATTCTGCTTTCCAAAGCTTTTACTTCTTTGTGTCAATTATTTTAGATCTGCTCTCATGTTGCAGACCTTTGGCCATGGATGAATACCTTTTCTCTAGCTTGCTAGCATTACGAAAACAAAACCAATGGAAAAATAAAAAAAATTTTCCTATATTTTGGTTCCCCTTCTTCTTCCAGTCCCTTTCACCTTCCCGAGGCAGTTCTCCACATCATCCTCTGGCTGCTGAACCATGATGAACTCCAAGTGTGTCTCTGGCAGGATGAGCAACCCACCCTTCACCGTTCCATCCTCCTTATTCTCATGCTGGTTTCCTCCTGACCTTTTGGACAGACAGAGAGCACCGCCTGGTCGGTACCACAGCGCACGCATGTACCTCTGCTAGGAGACAAACCAAGAGATGGGCCAGCAGAAAGTCATCATATAAATCCACCTCAGCTGGAGAAACTGAAGCAGTCTCACAAACCCTCTGGTATGCCCACAGATGTCATTTTCCCAGGCTTTATTGCACAGCTGCAATTTTCCAGACTCATCAGATCAACACTTAGAATCACAATGGAAATATGACAACTAGATCCTTCGCTTGCTGAATGGTGGCATCAAAAACATGAAGCAGTAAGACTTCCCAAAGCTGAATCCCTTTTTTCCAGCAAAGCATCAAGCTCAAAAGCTTTCCAGAACTCAGTGACCTGCAGTCACACAGATTCTCACAGCATTCCTGGTGTGCACTCACCTGCAGGACCAAAACAGCACAGTGACTCTCTAGTCCTGTGAAGAGACACATCTTATGTGGAAATAAATGCCAGCCCTCCTGTTTTATCAGAGGGCAGGATCCCACTGAAGCCATTAAAGAGCAGGATTCTTCCTCAAGCAGCCTTACTGATAATGACTGTTGGCAAGTTTCTGGTACATATTATGTTAGAGGAAATTAACAGCATCGCAACACTGTAATTAAAGGAAAATAAACAAACAGAAATCCCTAACAGGGCAGCTAAACATACAAATCCAGAAAATCCATCTGATATTGTTAAGAAAGGATAATGCATTAGATTTCAAATGAAACCTGAAAATGACACTTGTCCTTCATAAGAAACTAGTCACTTCACTAAGCCCACAGCTGAGGTTAACCGGTAAACTAGCCCTGTCACTCACTCACTTCTGCACAAAAATTGTAACAGCAGAGAATGGGATACTAGTTTAATATGCAGATATTAAGATAACACTAGATTAAGAATTAATATTAGCTAATATTGAGATATTAAGTCTGATCACTAATTCACACTTCAAGAATGCATTGCTCTGCACTTGCAATCCAGCAAAAGTTGCAACTGATTTCTGCGGAGCTTCTTCACTTCTGGAAAGACAAAATTGATTTATATGTGTCTTTTACTAAGATCTGATTTATTTCAACCAGAAATCTGGATCCTGTAAGTGGCCCCAGTGTTGCTATGATGAGCCTCTAAAATATCTGGTATAACACCATCCCACAGTGAATAACCCATAATTGTCCTTCCTAATGAACACCTACCTTCTATGAGGATAAGGAATGTGGAATCAAGTTCTGAGTCAAACTGTGTGTATTATCCCAGGGAAGTGTGCAAATCAAAGATGTGCTCCATAAAAAGAAAGGTGATGTATTAACTGCTTGAATACATGTGCTATAGCAGCATGGTTTGTATTTAACCAGCATTGTTTGTGTTTGTTTCAGTAATACAGAAAAGACAGTCACTTTTATAGAGTCCAGCAAAAATATACAAAGTTTTGTATATAAGCATTTTCCTTCTAATTGAAATTCTGTGACTGAATCACAGCGATGCTTCCACCCTGGAGGTCCTAGCAACTAGTATTCACTAACTTTAGCCAGATTACTTACTAACAAAATCCAAATAAAATCTGAGGACCAAATCCTGCTGGAGTAAAACAGCCTTAGAAAATGCAATCAGTTTAAGAGATTGATTTACACAAGCTCAAATTCTGCCCTGAACAGTCACTGTTCACTTCTGCTCCCTGTGAATTTTAAGAATGCTTGAAGAAATTACAGAAAGTACTCCAAGAAGCTCATTACGATTCACCCAAACTCTCTCATCTGCTCTTTATCTTTGAAGTTTGCTGCCTGAGTGGTGAAGCTGAACTTTCTCTCATTCAGTCGGCATATGCGTATCACATTTACTGGGAATCCTCCTGCCAGGAGCATGAGACAGATTTGTAATGGGATTTATGAGGAAATCCAGCCACTTCATCTGATCCAACCACCAGATTGCTGTCAGGAGTTCCAGCCACTACCCTTCGATCTTCAGATGTCCCAACACCCCAAGATACAGTCCTATTTTCTGCGGAGCTTGAGGGAGCTGGAGCCCAGGCTACACTTCTTCAGGCTACACTGAACAGAGCCCAGACACAGGCTCAAGCACTAGTGGTGCCATCAGTCCTGGTTTTTTCACAATGCTTCCCAGCACAATTTTGACTTATGACACCCACCATTCTCTCAATGCCCAGTTATCGTTTCGGGAACAACAATGTCTGAGCAGTTTGCCCTGCAGGTGGTTTGCAGTTCCACACAAGGGCAGGATTTCAAAGCCAGTTAGAAAAAGGAAGCTTTTACCTGTCGCTACTGAGCAGCTCATCAATGCTGTTAAACTCTCTTGGAATTGAAACTGCATTGATGGTAATGTTTCTGCCCTATCCTAGTTCCCAAACCCTCTCCAAGAAATGTTTGAGGCAGTGCTACTTTTGCAACACCACAAACATACTGGAAACAATGCTCACAATTTCATAGTTTAGCTGATTAAGCTCCAACGCCTGGCACGTTCCCTGGTGTTGTTTACTAATACACATGCACTGCCTTTGAGGATCTGGGCCTCGGCGCTTTCTGTAGCAAACTCATTTACTTTGCAATTAACCTCCCTGCTCACATTTACTATCCCCCTTCCGTTCCTCTCGCCAGTCACTCCTGAAAACCGAGTCCTCTCCACGCCTACAGCTGTAATGCCTACAAGTCTTTGTTCACTGTCCTTCAGAGCAGAGGCAAGGATTCACAGTTTTATTGTTTGCTCTCCTCACTTTGAAGTAGTGTACAATTGCAGTACTAAATCACTGTATTTGAGGGTTCATTCTCAATATGCAGATCTTATCAAAATATATTAGTACCATCAAGCAGAAAATTGACACCTTTATGTTTCTTCAGATACCACATATCCTTTTTAACTCTGTGAGAGGTTTGAACCCTACAATTTATCCTATAGTATGCTGTAATCAAAAGCATCAGCCTTTTTAAGGCCATCTAATGCCTAACGCCTGCAGTCACCATCCTTACTAGCCAGAGGTTAGAAGAGTAAACATAGAGAAGTACCTCAACAGTGATGGAAAGGAACAGGTTCTTTTGTATCACATAACTTGAGCAGACATGCCTTTTTTGTAGGAAGACGCTCAGAAGTCTTTAAGTGTTTAAAACACTTCAGCATAAGGTGCTACAATTACTTAATCCGTTATTACTCTTAAAAGGCCATCAGGAAGCTCATTAGGGTTTCTGTAATGGCTCCCAGGCAAGCAGAAGGTCAAGATCCGAACTTTACCTGAGCAGACATAGGAAGGCTGTCAGTGATTCATCACATTCATGGTGATCTCACCTGCTAACTGATTATTTTGCTGTTTGGGGGCATGGTTTGGGGTTGCTTGGGGTGTTGCTGAATTTTGGATTTTTTAAAAAAATTATTCAAGGCTATTGTATTGCCTGGTAAAATAATAAATCACAGCAGTTAAAATAGTTTTAAAAATTACATAAGCACTTTTTAAATCATAATTTTGTTCTTCAGACAGTGCTAGTCAGAGCATCAGGAAAATAATATTACTACAAGACATATTTTGGGAAATGCTTGGGATAAGGAACTGTATTTCGGTAGAGGGAAAAGGTGCAAGGTCCTTATTACTGAAGTTTACAGATGAACTGCAGATTTAAAAAGAAAGGCCTTGAAAACTGTTTTTCTACTGGAACATTTCTAAGTGTACATATTCAGTAAGCCTCATTTGCTATAGCTTAAAGAGCAAGTCTTCAAGAACACACATTGGAAACATTTTTGCTGTAGATTTTAAGCACATTTCTCTGCCTTTGGTTTTTATTGACTGTGAAGATTATGCAGGCTCTGGTAAGTCATTCTGTAAACTTGTTTAAATCCCTTTCAAGGAAAGGAATTTTCTAACTTCTTCCAATTTGCTGTTTATAATGATCTTTACTGATGAAATCTGTCATGTATGCAAATCAACATAAATATTTAAAGGCTGATTCCACAACCCACAGATATCAAATTCAATACCTACGTCAGTGATTCATAAGGTGAAGAAATAACAATATAAACAGCAGATAGCTGTCAAAAGAAAAAAAAAAAAACACGAATTTATTTGCTCTATTATACTTTCCCCATTAGAAGTAATAACATGGCATATGGATACAACCCTCTATTTCAAGTCATCATATCTGCTTTATATAATAAAAAGCCCAGTGCTGTCAAGAGTTTTTTTTTAACTTCACAGAATGAAAACTTGTTCCCCAATAATAAGAAGACAGCTCTAACCCTGTGCTCCACAGATTTATTAACCTAGCCAAAATGAAAGGCGTATCTTTCTCCACCAAGCGTTATCATCTTCAAATAAGACATGTCCTCTAGGGAATAAATTTGAAGGCCATTTTTTGTTTATTTTGTGGGAAGGGTTTACTTTTGAGATAAATAACCACAATATTGGATCTTTATTTTTTTAAGTTTTAACTTTATAAAAGACACTTATTATAATGCTAAGCAACAGAACATATCTATTGTACAGTATATATACACAATAAGAATCTCTCGTTGCACGTGGTATGAAATACGCTGGTTATAAACAGGTCTTCAGCAGAAGGCAAACAAAGTATAAAATCAGCAAGTTTACATATTCAATACTTATTTCAATGTCATTTTTGTTTTAAAGGATATGAATACATCTGCATCAAAGAGCACACATCTGTGATTTTTCCATTATTATTCATCACAAAAATTTATCACTCACTCCCAGAAAAAAAAACTTTTTTAACGTAATGCTTATTTGTGAATAAGCAGTGTCTCCAACATTGTTCCTTATATTGCCTCTTTTCCATATTTAATAGCCAAGGATGTATTTACCACTCAAATGAAAATTGAAATCTTTGTATGTAGTACCAACCTGATCTTTCTCCCTTTTACTGACTAAACTATTTTTTCCTATGGGTTTTACTGTCTTCTTTTTAAAGTGAAGTAAGTGTATATTGAAACATCAAAGAAGGGAAAAAACACTAGTGTCCATCCTGTAGATGTACACAACAAAGCAGCCTTGGACTTCTCTACAGGAAGAGCAGTAGTACAGCTTTGTAAGGACAGCAGTTAAGCATTCAGACAGCTTGGAGAAGCTGCATATGTATTCAGTGACATTTATGGGATGTGTATTTATTATTTGGTACACACAAACTACTTGCATGCACATCACATTGTGAGTTTGTTTTCTACAGGGACCTACACGACTGTGGTTTTTAGTTTCATTTCCTGAACTAGTCCACAACAGCTGTATGAGAGTGTCTGATCCGTGCCCGTCAGGCCGGGCACTCACTCCCTGTGCCGACGTGACTGCACGCCTCTCAGCTGCTGTTTGGCACAGACCTGTGGCCACGTGGGTTGTGGGAATCCTGGATATTGTGTTTCTACACCGTAATGCCTCCCAGTACAGAGGAGCCATCAGTGCAGCATCTGGAAGCAAGCAGTGCCTTTCCCACACTGAGAAATCCTTGTTATCA
The DNA here is from genome assembly GCA_013398855.1 of Mohoua ochrocephala. Lineage (NCBI taxonomy): Eukaryota > Metazoa > Chordata > Aves > Passeriformes > Acanthizidae > Mohoua > Mohoua ochrocephala. The sequence goes on along the minus strand of VZTA01014012.1, from coordinate 402,427 downwards.
TCCAGTCCATCGGCCACTCGCCTTAGCCAGCATTTGGACCACAATATTCACCAAGCAGCCAATGCAAGGATCCTCCAGATTCTTTCTCTGTTAACCTGTAATGCATCACCAGAAGCTTCTTGCAATCAAAGACAAGGGCTCAAGAGCAGGCTCAATACATCATCACTCGGTTTTTCAGTATCTAACAAAGAGTGGCATAAACATACACATTCTGCTTCTTGTTAGATCTCCCAGTCAAATCCATGGTCAGAGTTTACACACCTCACAAAAGTCATACTTAACCTGAAGATGTAATGATTAGCACAGAAAAATGAAGATTGGTTTAGATGAACAATTTGTATTGGTCACTTCTGGAACCCACAAAAGCTAATAAAATTAGAGCTATAAATGACTGAATGTGAAAACTTTTCTTTGAAAAAAATACTCAGAACACCTTAATAACTAAAAGAATTTGCATTTCCAGCAGACCCTCTAGCCATAGTATTCATACAGATTTTGTTTATAATTTTAACCCCAAAATACAATCTAGCAAATATTTTGCAGTCAAAGGGTGTATTTCAGGGAAGTCTCTTACACTTTCTAATCGAGTTTCACAAGCCTTCCTCACATGTTGCAGTCTAAGTTGGAAATGAGGGCTGCAGATTTACAGCTGATTACAACTGTGAATGTTCTCAAAGACACCAAATACAGCTCTCCAGTTCAGTCTGAGCAGAATATTGATAGAATATTTCTGTTGACACAAAAGCACTAAATCTGTTTTAGAATGTGTTCCAGGGAAAACATCAATTGAAAAATTGATATCAACTAGAGTTGATTAATGTATGAATTGTTTCAGAGCTGCATGCAATCTCCCAGCAATAGTTCTATTTCTTTACTTGAACCAGCTTGCCAATTATCATTATGCATAACTATGAAACTAGGACAAAATTTTGATGATGTTTACATCTTATCTAGTATGCACATAAATTTAGTCTAGTATTTAAAAAAAAAAAAGAAAAAAGAAAAAGCTGTCATTAAAGTGCCTTATGACTGGGTACAGAACAATACATTCTGCACAGTGGAGAGCATTTTTAGGTATGTGTACCTCCCCCATGACAAATCTTGACACTTGTGCACTGCAGTTGATTGTACAAGACAAGCAGTGCTATGTGCCCACATAAAATACAGAAATGCAGGACTGAACTCTAGATATCTGGCTCTAATATTGCAGTAGCTGCCTATCACCTATGCAGATTATGAACATAAATTATTTTAATACTGTTCATTCAGAGTTTAGAAGGTTCAAAGGCTAAGTGCAGAGCTAAGTGCAGAATCTTCAAAAAACAGTGCTTACAACTGTCAATGTGGATGCTAAAAAGTTCTTTTAAAGGATCTTCTTATTGCTATTCAGAAATGTTTACACGCTGCATGCACATATCTTTGCAAAATGGCTTATTCTCCAGTGAAGACTGCTTAATTCTTGGGAGGGTCAAACTGGATTTTAATGGTACTGCATGTTATGTTGGGCATTCTGGTTCCTGCAAGTACATGCATGCATCTGTACTTCTCTTTGACATTAACCTGATGTTGTAATGAATTTAATTTGACCTTTTATGTACATTATTCCTAATCCATGATTTATTTTTTTTTAACCACTGTAGGTGTACAAAACTTACATAGTAAGATCCTAACTCTTGAGCTCTAAAAGACAGCCTACAGCTTCTGCTCTGTTTTGTAACAAATGTGATGCTCTGTTTTTCAGAGTGAAGACCTTGAGGGCACCATGGAAGGTATGTCCATACAAGAAGCCAGGCTTATACAGGTGGATAGACACACAAAGCAGTAAAACTAAACCTCTCACAGTGTACCACAGTGGCATTTTAAAATAAAAGTGTTTCAGCAGGCAGATAAAATATTTTGAATGTCTGTTTTTTTCCACAGAAAAGTCAACATTTTCCCCAGGACAAGTGAGTAAAATTACACTTGCAGGTAATAATTGAGTCTTCTAAAGTGATCAGTTGTGATATAATAACAAGATTTAACAATTTTTCTTCATGTTAAATGCAAAAACCCAAAAACAACAACCAAAAAAATCCAACAAAACAAAGAAACAAAAACAACAATAACAACAACAACAACAACCAAAAAACCCAAACCAACCCCCAAACTAAAAAGGCCCAAGCATTGCAGCCAAAGGCTATACAGTCCACTAGAAAAACCCAAGTAGGGAAAAATGTCTACATTTTTGCCAGCCTTTAAAAGCTTTCTTTTCCTTCTCCATTTAGGTACCTTTTACAGGGAACTACTACAAAACTTTGGTAGATTCAGATGATGAGATTTTTTGGACCATAGTTTTCTTTTCAAGGAATTTAATCTCACATGCAAGCATTTGCATAAACAAAGTTACTCAGTTTATTTAGTTGTAAAGTGGTCAAAACAAAACATTCATTTAGGCAGAAGAAGGAACTGAAGCATCCTCCCCAGCAAAGCCAGACAAGTGCTTACCATGGACAGCACATGAGGGCAAGAGTCCAGAAAACAGGGTTGAAGAGGCAGAGGAACAGCCTTTAATGCTTCGAGCATTAACAGCTCAAACCACCATCCAAAGGAGCACCTGTTTCACAATTACTAGGTCTCTGCATTCATTTTCAAATTTGTACACAGTGCAGAATTTAAAAAAAAAAAAAAATAAGAAAACCCACTAAACTGCTATGCTCTGGGTGAGTAAAATGCGTCTGAACTGAAAGTGAGAATGTAAATGGATGTAACAGCAATAATTCTGGAACTAATGGACAAACAAGCATTGCCACATGCAAAATAACAGAGAAACTGATCTGGATTTACAAACTCAATTGAGAGACCAATAAAAATATTAGAATGCCGAAAAGGTGCTATCAGACATAAAGCACCTGTTTAACATTACTGCTAATTGTGGGTGAAGGAAATGGCCCCAGCAGAAATTGGTTGAAGATGATTAAATTTAATTGCAATGCTATATACAAAGTACTACCCACTCACTGAATTAGAATCAAAATATGCTCAGAAGTGATAAATTCCACAAAACCAGGTTTAATACAAGGCATTGTATTAAACAAGCAAAGCCACGTGGCAAAAAGCCCATTCCCATTTTCTGAAAGTTCTTTCTGTCTCTCACATGTTGCAGAATTGCACAAAAAGCACCATAATAGGAACCATGAAATCGGGAAATAAGGTCACTGTAAGGTTGAGTGTGGGCTGCAGGAATGCTCATATTCTCGAGCACAGTGGAGGCAGAAGGGTTGGTAGGAAACACACTCAGCCCACTCTGAGACATAAAGTGCCAGGAATCAATGAGATCAGAAACAGTTAAGCAAGAGTGCCTGCCCTTGGTTTGTGTAAGGCAGATACCTCTGTAAGCCAGCTCCAAGCTTTCAGAAGAGTGCACAGAATCCCCCCTGGCAGGCAGCCACTTCTGCTGGAGGCAGCTGCCAGAGACTTTTGGCAGAGAAAAGTGAAAGTACCATTTTCCATCTTCTTTACGATTCCTCCCTTTTTTTCTTTTCACGAAATTTTGTTAGTGCAGTTGGGTTTTTTCCCCCCCTCTCTCCTTTTGCAGAAGGACTATTTATTAGAGTTGCTGATTTATTATTGGTCCCTTTAGACTGTATTTCCTAACTTAAATTTTACTTTCCATGCATTTTCCTTGTAACGCTCCAGCATACCCTTCCTCTCTGCTTTCAGTGCTGTTGAGAGTGCAGTCGCAGTGCCAGAGGATGACTTGCTTATAGTCAGAAACCCAAAAGTTATTTGGTCTTCCAGTAATCACCCAGATATATGGTGGATCCTCCTTTAACCTCCTGTTACCCTAAACCATATTTCACATGGTGCACATCCACCATGTCTAGCCTTTAAATTGCTCTCTGACAACTGTGCTTGGCACGTCTCTCCTCGCTAGTGGCAAACACAACACTGTCACTTTGTGGCAGACTTGGTTATGCTAGTGTTTCTAGCATTGATCTCAGGCAGACGGAGACAGCTGCCCATGCCATGGCCCTCCTGTTCTCTATTTACAGTCATTCAGTCCTCAGGCTCACTTAAGTTTTCAAAGTTTCCAAATGTCTAGTGTTGTTATCTGCTGCAGAGAGTGCTAAGGTGCTACTCAGTCCTAGTTATATGTGCTTTAGTGTTAAAACAGCTTGCTTATGGCTCAGTATCAACTAAACCGTCATTATTTTCAAGTACCTGCAATGTACTTAATTAGAACTACTGGGGCCTCTGGACATGGTGAGAGCTGTGCTTTTCCAAAGGTAACTCTGTGTAACAGAAAAGAAGCCTTTCCCACCCCCAACAACCCAAAGAACTCAGGCAAGCACCAAGTGCAACGGAGCAGCTGCTTGACAGCTTTATTTGAAAACAGCTTAGAGAAGTACATGAAAAATACTGTATTCAGCTGAAGCTGCAGGGAACAACGGAAGAAAAATAATTAGCCAAGTCAGAAATTGGCTAAGGCACTGGGTCTTCTGAGCCTTCTATTTCCTTCAAAATACAAAGAGATCTTTAAATACTGAGTAGTAAACGAGACTTTGTTTATACCTTATCTTAAAAAGCCACAGGCAGAACAGTGCACCCTAATAACATCCTTGGCTTAGAAATGATTCAGAAGCAAGGGGGCCATCTGCTGAATTCCCAGTACCATTTTCTGCTGTATCCTGGAAGTTTCTCTAAAAGTTTCACAGGCAAGTCCTTTTCAGTGTCAGCTTTGCCAGGCTTGTGAAGCGTGGCAGTAAACCTCTGAGCAGGTTGGGTGGCAGGTGAATATGACAGCATTACCTATCATGACTTCAAAAAGTAAAACCAGTACACTGATCAAGGTAACCTATTCAGGACTCAAAAATCCTGTAGACAATATCATCACTCTGAAGTGTAAGTAGTATCTCTGTATCATAATGCATGTCCTTAAGTAGCAATTTTCAGAGACAAAATTTGCTCATAATATGTTCCTGAATATAACTTTTCAGATGAAATATAAAAGCTTAAAGCACAGAATCAGGTCTCTAAGATAAGCAGCTTCCTTCTTTGGCTTACTGTCCATTATCCTTAGTAATGTTGGCATCACGTTCAAACTCAGCATTTCCTTCCCCATGTAACTCCATCACATGCCATCGATAAAGGATTCACTGGTGACTGCTTCTAGTTCCACCCTTCCTGAATTCATTACCACTGACTTGACAATATTCATAGCTAGTCCCTTCCCCAATATGTAAAACTGGGCAAAGGAAAGGTAAAGTTTTTTAAGGATTTTATGACAACATCACAACAAATTCATTACATACCCAAAGTACGCTATCCTTGTAGTCCTACATATCTCGTTCTCATTAGAACTGCTACAGCTAAAGGTCTCTTTGCATACCACAAAGAAGGACCAGAATTGTTTCTGGCACAATAATATTGAAGTATGCTACATAAATACTACACAAACACTAGACTGAAAAAATCCTTGCTCATAAAACCATGGAATTTGATAAAGGTATTTAAAATATTCACCACTGTTCTCATTTCTTAAAGCATAGCCTTAAGTCTACTGACATTTCATGGTCTGTTAATACAGAACACTTTAAATACAGAAAGGTACGTGTTATCCATTAAAGGCTACGCAGACTCATGCGTAAGATCACTCATAGTGTACAAATATAAGATTGTTTAATGGTACAAATGATAAAATCAAATCTTCAAGGCTGCTTCAAATGCAACGTTTTAAAAATGACTGCAAGACATAACTTGTATCTTTCAAAGTTATAATCAGGAGGGATTAAATAGAAGCACAGCGCAGGGAATACGAATAAATGCCACTTGCTTAAGACTTCCTTCTTAAGTATAAGAAGTGGTCCCAAGTTTAACTCAAAAGTTGAAGGGTTTGTTTGCACTGTGTGGGGCATTTTTCATGTTTAAAACAATTTTACGACCTCAGTCATCATTAAATCCCAATATGCATGACTCCCACATCCATAATGCAGAATGTATCCAGGTGGTGCCATTTGCTGTTCAACAATTTTACGCACACTGATAAGCAAGAAGGATATGGCCTGGAAAGTTATAAATTTGTAGGCACATGCTGATTACTCACTGTTTTCGGTATTTAATAGCAAACTATTACCCTCTGTGCCAGCTAAGCATCCTTTATTTATCTCCTTTAAAATCTGAACTTCCATATCAAAATATGAAAATAGCATGTATAAACCAACAGTAAATGGAAAATATCAAACACATTAAAAAGTTACAGAGCTACAATTACCCAGCATAAGCAGTGTCATGCACCTTTACTCCCATGAGCTGTGCAACACTCCCTCTCCAAAGGGCTTAGCCTATGACCTCAAAAGCCTGACTAGCTTCAACGAGAAGCAACTATAAAAAGGCAAAAGAAAATAAAGAAAAAATTTTTAAAAAGAAATATATGTAGAGAAATAAAAGTTTTCCCTCGAGAATTCAGAATGAAAGCTAAGGATTGCTAAAATTCAGTTGTTTCTGTAGAAATGGTCCCAAAACATATAAAATGTACCAACTCCTGGTAATACAAATTTAGGAAACAAGTGAAAAGCAATACAAAGTGCCCTTACTACTTATTTCAAACTCTGGAAAGCTCACATGAAAGAACATTTCTATATAGTGAAAGAGACTTGAGATTAATTTTCAGCTTTGTAGCTTTTTCCCTTTTCCACTAAACCCTAGATGGCTGGCTTAAGACTAAGAGGCTTCAATTTAAAATAAAACCCTTTAAAAAATACACCTTTAAAGAATATGGAACATCCATTTTCATTGGTCTTCTTCTCTGTTACCTACATATGAACAAAAATTACTCCCACCCAATAGCAGAACTATGTTTAAAATTATTTGTTATTGGAACTGTGTTTAAAATGATGATTTGTTAGTGGAGTCAGACAAATTGATTTCATGAAGTATTTAGACAGAGAGGAGTGGTGTGCACACTCACTAGGCAGTTAGAAAGAAAGGGAAAGAAATTGGAAAGTGAGGAATTTGGAACCTAACACTATTTGGAGAGTAGTATCTTCCCATGCCTCTGATACTACTTGACTTGAACATCAGTTGTTAAAGTTCTACTAAATAAAAAGTATTTACAATCAAGCTTGTTCCCATTTTAGATGTTTGAGACCTTTTCCTTTCGACCTACTTTTGCACAGAGACCTCTAAATGTTGCCTGCATTTCAGGGGGTTCCACACACGAAAGTGGAAAGTGGATCAGGTCCACGGGTCCAAGAACACAAGCACAGCTCCACCAATGTCTGATCGATGATACCTGCGGCGCAGTTGTGTTGTATTGCACACGACAGACACAGCAGTACAAGGGAAGAACCTGCAGGTGCTCCATCAGAGTGCTGGCGCACTACACGGAAGAGATTTTGGAAGCGTAGTGAAATACTCGAAAGTCAAGAAAGAGAAAGCAGACTTTAGTTCCTGAACGGTATTTAGGATGCAGGTGTGTTACGGGGCACAACCTGGCACTGCCGAAGCCGAGGGAGTCCCACCAGCGGGCTCAAAGTGTCCCTGGCACTCGTACAAGGCCAGCACGGCGGGTAGCAGGTCCGTACCCCTCTCTATGTCACACACTGACACCCGGCACCGTGACAGGGAAAGTTCGGTGGCGCCTACACAGGCGGTTGCGATAGCACAACCACCACGGAGAGGCGGAGGAGAGGCAGCGGGGCATCGCCGCCGCCTGGGC